>JAHNEJ010002791.1:0-226370 GCA_022559845.1 Amorphophallus konjac | reverse complement strand
TATAAGCTCAATTTGAAAGATAATAGTAAAGAAAAAACTGTTTATGCAAAGGCAATAGGATTAAAACAATTAAAATTAAAGCATTTTGCCCTTCCCACGTCTATCAATCTTACTCATTAACCTCATCAGGCAAATATGGGAGAAAATTAAGTGAGTATTGAAAATAAACACAAAATCCAATTTAAAGTAAAACAAGGAGACAACCCCATTTTTTTAAATTGCAGTCTCATGTAGCATATACCATTTAACTCGAGAAAACACGTTGATTAGACGCCAGAGTCCACGGTTACTCAGTGTAGCTCATCATTCTATTTCTTTTTGAACAGAGTTGGCATCCTTCATCATGACATGATCTACTACATTTCATTGATGCAGCATCTCGAAAGATAATGTGTGACGACCCAGAAGTCCGGATACCGGGTAAACCCGATACCACTTGGATCCTGCGAGGCCTCCCAAGAGCGAAAAAGCTCCAAAGGGATAAAAAGAGGTGTGTGAGTACATTGAACTTGCAGATAAAGTAGTAAGCAATTAAATTTAATGATCAAGATTGCTAAAGTAGCAGAAATAAAATTGCATCTTAACAATTAACCTATCAGAGTACTATAGCTAATAGAGTCCAGTCCACTAAAGACAAGTACAGTCCAATAGAAAAGAGAACGTACTCTCAAGTCGAGGGAAGCCCGACGCAGGCAAAGCTGGCAACTACGAACTATCGAACAGTGCCTCGAACCACGAGAAAGAAGAACGACCACACCTGAAAAGTAGGGGTGAGCCTCGTGTCACTGGCTCAGTAGGGGTCCCGCAGATCCCCACTGGAAAACAATGTAGTAACATGCAAGATAGTAGTGCTAAACAAGAAAGCAGTAGCAGTAACAAAAGTGCTAAACTACCATAGTAAAGTAAGAGTAGGAACAGCTAAAGTAAGGAGGAAGGAGAGAGGGTAAAACCGTACTGACTAGAAACACAGTAACTGATCAAACCTCGGCCCTCAAGGTTACTCCCAATAACAACAGAAAAGGTAAAAGGCCCTACAACAGACCTACATGGTACAAAGGCACCAACGCACACACGGCCTTGCCGTCGTGCACGCTACACTGACCACGAGTAAAGTCAAGAACAGACTACTCGGACAAGTCACAGAAACCTGAATCATGTGTCATGTGACAGAAGTACCTCCTCACTAGAAGAAAAGCCAGATGCGTCCACTGGCATCTTATTCTGCGCCGCAAGTATCTCCCACTCGCCTAGAACGGCGGTAACTGAGACACTCACAAAGAACCAAAGAACCACAATAACGACTGACTAGTCACGGTCACGCCCGTCGACGCTTGTCCAACCGCCCTTGACCACGTGTGCACACACAAGCCCAATGCCTTGAGTCAGGCCTCTAGGTAGTTTTCCCCCCTAGTAGGACGCTACCGCAAAGCAAGGGGGCCCACAAAAACTAGCATAAAAACCGTCTGTCAGGAACTTGCCCAGCCACCACTCCCAAGTGGGCCGACACACAGGAAAGTGTCGTCAAGCTACGACTAGTGGAGGCTCACTAGACACAGAGACTTCGAAACAGCGAACACCGAAGTACAGATAGTGTAAGCACACCTATCACACGTACCACGGAGCATAATGTAATGGACATGAAAATCAACGTAAGATAATACCTTACAACGTCCAAGACCATGTCTCTATTCACACAAGATCCCGAGACACTCATGAGGTCACGTGTCAACCACTGGGTCACAACCGGGTTGACCAGAAACCATAATAACTCTTAATCAACACGGAACATTACTCGATATAATGGCACTCCCGGCCACCCTACAACATGGTCACATCCCTCATAGGATGTCCAAGACATCCACGGGATAATGGGCAAACCACAAGGTCAAGCCAAGACAACTGGAGGCCAAACCAACGGTAAAATAACACTAAACAGCACTCTGGGAAAGTAGCGGTCTTGCCTTGGCCACTGGGCAAACCAGGCAGTCAAGAGAAGGGCCGCTACCATCAATAGAGAGTAACAGGCACTTGGCAGTCACCCCAGGGCCGTACCATGCCACAGGAAGTCTAAGAAGGGCCGCCTTACTGAGCGTGGCGGTCAAGGACATGGCCGCTACACTCAGAAGACTCTAAAAATAAAGCTACGAAAAGCATAAGGGTTTGCGGTCTTGCTGAGGCCGTTTCTTACACAAGGTGGTCTCCTCAGGGCCACAAGGAAAGGCTTAGTAGTCAGGACATGGCTTCTATGCCCAATCCTACCCAAGTCAGTCGAACCGACTTAACACGAGAAGGTGGCGGTCTTACCCTGGCCGCTGGACGAGCCTGGCGGTCATGGAAGGGACGCAACACCTCAATAGGAGGTTAGTCATGGGACCATTTCCCACTAACCGACTTAGCCAACATAAGACAGATAAATAGCAGTCACCCATGGGCCGTTGATCAAGAAGTAGCGGTCCTACTTGGGCTGCTAGACAAAGCTTAGCAGTCCGTCCTGGGCCGCTAGCAGACTCATGAGGTCAGTCGCGAGAACACAAGGCCAAACCAACTTACCTACTATTTATGGAGCTTGGTAGCGCTCCTCATAGGGCCACCTCACCTTAGTAGTGGTTTCTGAATAGGCCGCTACTCCCATACGATGAAAAAATCGTAGGGAAGCTCAAAACTCGATTAAACCACGTCCCAATCGCATCTAAACGATGGGAAAACATGCCTAGGCACGATATACAACTTCCCCAACCCGGAAGGGATCAATCCAACGCTAAAATGACAAGAAACGGGCGATTCCAACGAATCGACCCAAAGTGAGTCACATGGGTTCCCGGGTGCGCACCGACCCCAAATGACAACTGATTGTAATAAAAATGGCGAGAATGAAATCCTAACATGATAGGGGTTCAAATGAAACTAACTAGGCAAGAAACTATCACTGGGAAAGGTAAACCCGTCTCACACCCCCCGAAGCATGCTTTCACCTTAAAGCTGGAAAAACTCGCTCGTACACGTACCGTTTAGCTCCAAATCGCGAGGGAATGTAGAAGAGAAGTACGGTATCCATCTCCCTACCTCCACCGAAGTTCTCACATGCCGAAACGACTAAACCATGCCAAAAATGTCACATGAAGCATGCCACATTGGCTTTGAATCCATGAATGTGATCACACCAATGCCACGCTCTGTTCCTCGCCTTAGCACGCACCATGACAACTCCACGACGTTCCTGTCTCGCCCACCTCGCCACAGTCGCGAGCCCCGCGGTGAGAGGAGAAGAGAGGAGAGAGAACGAAGAGGAAGAGGTGAGGAACGTGAGAGAGGAGAGAGGAAGGAGAAAGGTTAAATAGGAAAAGGAAACACTCATTTCTGTGAAATCTGATTTTAGCCCAAAAATTCAATAATTCATAAAAATATGGAAAAATAGTCTAAACGATCCTCAGAAAGAACACAACGTAACTGTAGCGTCCTTGAGTCGATGAACTCAACAATAAACTCACCATGGGGTTCCGCAGCTTATACAAGGGAAAAACCCACGTGGATCGTAAAACACAACTCAGGACCCACAAAAGGGATCTGCATGCTCTCCGATTCCAGATCCGAAAGACCCAGGGCATTATAGCCTCCCCTCCTTAAAGAAATTTCATCCTCAAAATTAAAGGAGTCAACAAAGAAGAAATAGGGAAGAACAAACCCAATGCTGGCAATGCTCTCCAAGCTCCAGCCAACACGAGGCACCTTAAACACAATAACACGATTCTCAAAAAACACAGTTGAAAGGAACACTGCCAGACCACAAGTACAGGCACATGCTCTAGATCTCAAGGAACAAGATCCACAGAATGAGCACGGTAAAGATAAGAACACAAGTCCGGCGCCTCCAAAACAAAGCATCATCGCTATCCTCTCACAGGACAAAGAGACATGACTCATGCCGCGAAACAGCCATTGATAAAAATGAAAACTCGGCAGACACACAAGCATCAACTTCCACGAGACAACATAGACATCTCGGCTGACAGCTCGAACCAATCATCGACTTTCGCGCCAGGAACAAAATGAATAAATCTAGCACGCAGAACGTCAACAACAGCACTGGACCAAGGACAAATAACCAAGCCAGTCCTCACTCAGACATTACATCCAAGTCAAGTTTCATGCCAACTCTACCACAACAGAAGAGTACATCAAAACCAACCGACAAGATCTCGGTCCACACAATGCCAAATTAGACTCACAGGGAACTCCTCCCAAGCTGAAAATAACCACCAACCACCACCAACAACAACAACAGCACCTACAGAATCCCGGCTCCGTTCTCAACACAGAACAACGGGACACAAGTGCAAGCTGGGTCACATCAAGGCACAATTACAGCTGAACACATGGCTAACACATACAAGCCATGCTACGAGCAGCTTACCAACAAGGACCCACAACAATAAGAAATAATCTCAGAGAACGCATCTCAAGGACCGCGATCATGTCCAGGGAGCACAACTCCCAAGAGAAATACAAAGAAGAAAAGGTACTCAGCCAGCATATATGTCGACAGATTTCCCTAATCCTCACGCATGCTAGTGCCAACAACCACAACACTTTAAGCACGGCACAGCAATCCAACAACATCAAGGCACACTTAGCCAAGATGAGATACACCGAGGAAACAAACTTCTCGACTGGCCAGAATCTTCCAACTTCACGGTTCTGAATCAATGGGTTATCAGCCCACACGCTTCCGTTGTGCACTCAACACAATGCACACATGCATCAGAAAGAACTCGACATCCGCATCTCAGCACACACACGGTGCCACCGCAATTCATCAAACTGTAATATACTATGCCTCGAGTACCGATCCTACTAACCACCGATCACAAGTCACCAAAGTGCAAACCATCGTGCCAAGGGCCACATCACAAGCCACAAAGGACACATGTCTCAGCTTATCCTCACGTCCTGAAGCAATCACCGAACCTTCACATCCCAAGAGTCGCTAAGCATAACACAACGAACATGGTGCATAACAGCCTCTAACACCTGAATCAGGGTCCAAAGCCAAGCAACCGTCGAACAAGAGTAGATCAGGTTCAGAATTAACATAGCCCACACATGAGTAGACACACAGGACAAGGCCTTACCAAGACAGCACTCTTCGGACAATGCCACAATACAAAATGAGAAAGATCAAGCTCGTCTAACATAAGCTCACCAAGAAGGAAAATCTAGGTTCGCCCGAGCACTCTCCCAAACATGGCATAAAACAACCCCTCGAAACACCACCACGGCACATCAGGAGCTGACCAAATCTCAGATTGGGAAGGCCAAAACGACATTACTCTCTAACAGAGAACATGCAAGGCCATCACCAACAATAAAGTCATCAGCTACCTGAACATACCACAGAAAAATCTAGAACGTCGCACCCCAGATTCACACCTGCTGGCACACTCTGCCCAACACAGCACAACCGGGACCACGACCTAGAAGAAAATATGACGCTCCATCACCATCATCAGGCGACACGCCAACATTCTAACAGAAATAGGGCCAGCTCGCACAGTGCAAACACAGCACCTGCAAGTTCTCGCAAGAGAAACAAAGCCGTAAATGAATACGAAACCTATGCCAGCTACCAACTGTACTAGACCTTATGGATTCTGAGTATTGCAATATCTCGAATTCTCATGTACTTCACACAACCAGCTTGAAAGAAACAAGCTAGCATACAAAACTAACTCAAAAAATTCAAGCTAGCTCTGATACCACCGGTGACGACCTAGGAGTCCGGATACCCGGTAAACCCGATACAACTTGGATCCTGCGAGACCTCCTAAGAGAGAAAAAGCTCCAAAGGGATAAAAAGAGGTGTGTGAGTACATTGAACTTGTAGATAAAGTAGTAAGCAATTAAATTTCAATGATCAGGATTGCTAAAGTAGCAGAAATAAAATTGCATCTTAACAATTAACCTATAAGAGTACTACAGCTAACAGAGTCCAGTCCACTAAAGATAAGTACAGTCCAATAGAAAAGAGAACGTACTCTCAAGTCGAGGGAAGCCTGACACAGGCAAAGCTGGCGACTACGAACTATCGAACAGTGCCTCGAACCACGAGGAAGAAGAATGACCACACCTAAAAAGCAAGGTTGAGCCTCGTGTCACTGGCTCAGTAGGGGTCCCGCAGATCCCCACTAGAAAACAACGCAGTAACACGCAAGACAGCAGTGCTAAACAAGAAAGCAGTAGTAGTAACAATAGTGCTAAACTACCACAGTAAAGCAAGAGTAGGAACAGCTAAAGTAAGGAGGAAGGAGAGAGGGTAAAACCGTACTGACCAGAAACACGGTAGCCAATCAAACCTCGACCCTCAAGGTTACTCCCAATAACAACAGAAAAGGTAAAAGGTCCTACAACAGACCTACACGGTACAAAGGCACCAACGTACACAGGACCTTGCCGTCGTGCACGCTACACTGACCACGAGTAAAGTCAAGAACAGACTACTCGGACAAGTCACAGAAACCCGAATCATGTGTCATGTGACAGAAGTACCTCCTCACTATAAGAAAAGCCAGATGCGTCCACTGACGTCTTATACTGCACCGTAATTATCTCCCACTAGCCTAGAATGGCGGTAACTGAGACACTCACAAAGTACCAAGGAACTACTGTAACGACTGACTAGTCAGGGTCACGCCCGTCGGCACTTGTCCAACCGCCCTTGACCACGTGTGCACATACAAGCCCAACGCCTTGAGCCAGGCCTCTAGGTAGTTTTCCCCCCTAGTAGGATGCTACCGCAAAGCAAGGGGGCCCACAAAAACTAGCCTAAAAATCGTCTGTCAGGAACTTGCCCCGCCACCACTCCCAGGTGGGCCGACACACAGGAAAGTGTCGTCAGGCTACGACTAGTGGAGGCTCACTAGACACAGAGACTCCGAAACAGCGAACACCGAAGTACAGATAGTGTAAGCACACCTGTCGCACCTACCATTGAGCATAATGTAATGGACATGTAAATCGAGGTAAGATAATACCTTACAACGTCCAAGACCATGTCTCGAATCACACAAGATCCCGAGACACTCACGAGATCACGTGTCAACCACTGGGTCACAACCGGGTTGACCAGAAATTATAATAACTCTAAATCAACACGGAACATTACTCGATATAATGGCACTCCCGACCACCCTACAACATAGTCACAGCCCTCATAGGATGTCCAAGACATCCACGGGATAATGGGAAAACCACAAGGTCAAGCCAAGACAACTGGAGGCCAAACCAATATAACACTAAATAGCACTCTGGGAAAGTAGCGGTCTTGCCCTGGCCGGTGGGCAAACCAGGCGGTCAAGAGAAGGGCCGCTACTATCAATAGAGAGTAACATGCACTTGGCGGTCACCCAAGGGCTGTACCATGCCACAGGCGGTCTAAGAAGGGCCACCCTACTGAGCGTGGCGATCAAGGACATGGCCGCTACACTCAGAAGACTCTAAAAATAAAGCTACTGAAAGCATAAGGGTTTGCGATCTAGCTGAGGCCGTTTCTTACACAAGGTGGTCTCCTCAGGGCCATAGGGAAAGGCTTAGCGGTCAGGACATGGCCGCTATTGTTGTGTCCCTGAAGTCATTTGAGTCATTCTGTGGTCACTTGGGTCATTCGACATCATTCTATGGTCATATGCATTCTGTGGTATTCTTGGTTTTGATAATGGCTAAACACTATTAGTCATTGTTATTTTTCACTCCTATATGACTGACATATGTGCTGTTGTGTTCATGACAGATATGCAAATGAAGGCTCAATGTTGTGCCCTCGCACGCGGATCGACCTGCGCGGTCAGGTCGCGGGGATGTCAATAATAAAAATTTGATTGAAGACTCAATAATAAAATCTTCAAGACTATCAAGGGCGATGTCACAAACATGCACGGGCTACTAAAGGACTTAAGCGGCGGAGCTAACATAGATAACGGACCAACCCAGGAAAATCCAGGTTCTGCCCAGTTGGCGGTCGACCGCCAGCACAGGGGCGGTCGACCGCCCCAGCCAGCATCCGCCAGTCTGCAGTCCTTCAGCTGGCGGTCGACCGCCAGCCAGTGGCGGTCGACCGAAATTCCCAGGGATCACCCGAATGCAAGTTTTACAGTAGCGGTCGACCGCCAGGAGCTGCAAGTCGACCGCCAACCCCGAGCCTTCAATGTTGACTTTGTTTCCAACTTCGAAAAGGGCCATTCAACATGGATTTGTTTAATCCAAAAGTCACCTAAACACCCACAAATTGTGGATCTGGTCTGAGGCTTGTCTATAGACCATTCAAGGTCTATAAAACCAATACAAGAGGGTTGGAAACCCTAATGCTTCAAGGCTTCAATAGAGATCAAGGGAGGCCATTTTCGAGGTACTGTAGCACCTCCGTGAACAGTACTTCGGGCTGGAGTTCTTCATCCATCCAAGGTGTTTCAAGGTGAGATCTGAAGCAAGCAACCTCCACCAAAGCTAGAAGCACTCAAGGATAAGAAGGGTGATCAAAGGAAGCCACAAGCAAGGTGTTTCAAGAAGGAAATCAAGCTACTCCGGGAAGAAGTTCTTCATCAAATCTTCAAGTGATTGAAGCTACTTCAAGAGGAAATCAACTTCAAGCCAAGTGAAGAAAAAGCTGCAATCATCTTCCTCTTCCTCATCTCAAGGTGATCCATAGAAG
This sequence comes from Amorphophallus konjac, assembly GCA_022559845.1. Taxonomy (NCBI): domain Eukaryota; kingdom Viridiplantae; phylum Streptophyta; class Magnoliopsida; order Alismatales; family Araceae; genus Amorphophallus; species Amorphophallus konjac. The sequence continues at coordinate 217,669 of JAHNEJ010002791.1, read as the reverse complement.
CTGCAAGGGTGTGTTCAAGGGAAAGGAGTTCGAGTTACTGTAGCTGTGAACAGTACTCTGGGAAGAAGCTCTTCATCATATCTCCAAGTGATTCAAGCTACTTCAAGAGGAGATCAACTCCAAGCCAAGTGAATCATCAGATTCAAGCTCCAGCAAACTCAGACAAGATCTTTTCTCTTTGAACATATTTCATATCTTGTTTGAGTGTTTTCATATCTTGTTCTTTTCCATTTCATTCAAACATTTGGAACTGAAGATCGTCCCTACTGGTGGTTATTAGGAAGGTAATCGGAAGCTATCCGATCTGCGGTGTTGACGTCCCTACCGGCGGTTAGTAGGAAGGCAATCGGTGGTCTTTCCGATTTACGGTTCAGTGCGTGGCACTAGTGGAGCCTCATCGGATTTGGTGAGGGGTGGACGTAGGATTGGAGATTCAGTCCGAACCACCTTAAAATCTCGTGTGTTGTGGTTTGCTTGTGCGATTGCTTTGTGTTAGATGCATGCTTAGGTTCAATATCTATATTGCATAATCATCTTGTTAAGCAAATCACTGTGTTCTTCGTTTAGCTAGTTATATTCCGCTGCTATTATCATTACCTAGCTATATAGAGGATTGCATTGCGAAAAGAGGGGCAGATCTATTCACCCCTCCCCTCTAGATCCGCTGTCCACTATACAACAGTTATGCCCAATCCTCCCCAAGTCGGCCAAACCGACTTAACACGAGAAGGTGGCGGTCTTACCCTGGCCGCTAGATGAACCTAGCGGTCATGGAAGGGCCGCAACACCTCAACAGGTGGTCAGTCATGGGACCATTTCCCACGAACCGACTTAGCCAACATAAGACAGATAAATAGCGGTCACCCATGGGCCGCTAATCAAGACGTAGCAGTCCTACCTGGGCCTCTAGATAAAGCTTAGCGGTTCGTCCTGGGCCGCTAGCAGACTCATGCGATCGGTTGCGAGACCGCAAGGCCAAACTGACTTACCTACTCTTTATGGAGCTTGGTAGCGGTCCTCATAGGGCCGCCTCACCTTAGTAGCGGTTTCTGAATAGGCCGCTACTCCCATACGGTGGGAAAACCGTAGGGAAGCTCAAAACTCGGTTAAACCACACCCCAATCACGACTAAATGATGGGGAAACACTCCTAGGCATGATATACACCTTCCCCAAGCCGGAAGGGATCAATCTGACGCTAAAATGACAAGAAACTGGCGATTCTAACGAATCGACCCAAAATGAGTCACATGGGTTCCCGGGCTCGCACCGGCCCCAAATGACAACCGATTGCTATAAAAATGGTGGGAACAAAATCCTAACATGCCAGTTGTTCAAATGAAACTAACTAGGCAAGAAACCATCGCCGGGAAAGGCGAACCCATCTCACACCCCCCCCCCGAAGCATGCTTTCGCCCTAAAGCTGGAAAAACTCGCTCGTACGCGCACCGTTTGGCTCCAAATCGCGAGGGAACGTAGAAGAGAAGTAGGGTATCCATCTCCCTACCTCCATCAAAGTTCTCACACGTCGAAACGACTAAACCATGCCGAAAACATCACACGAACCACGCCACATCGGCTTTGAATCCACGAATGGGATCGCACCAACACCACGTTCCGTTCCTCACCTTAACACACACCACGACAACTCCACGACGTTCCTGCCTCGCCCACCTAGCCACAGTCGCGCACCCCGCGGAGAGAGGATAAGAGAGGAGAGAGAACGAAGAGGAAGAAGTGAGGAACGTAAGAGAGGAGAGAGGAAGGAGAAAGGTTAAATAGGAAAAGGAAACACGTATTTATGTGAAATCTGATTTTAGCCCAAAAATTCACTCATTCAGAAAAATACAGAAAAATAGTATAAGTGATCCTCGGGAAGAGCACAATGTAACTGTAGCGTCCTTGAGTCGATGAACTCAACAATAAACTCACCACGGGGTTTTACAGCTTATACAAGGGAAAAACCCACGTGGATCGTAAAACACAACTCAGGACCCACAAAAGTGATCCGCAAGCTCTCCGATTCCAGATCCGAAAGACCTAGGACATTACATAATGCCATTGCTCTGAAATATATGTACATGTTTTTTTCTAATTTAGAGGAGTATTCTCTAGCTTGCTTCAATTTTAGATGACACGTTTAAGAACAATACAAGCTTAAAGGTTCTACTACCAAACCAGCTCTTTTACATTCAACTTTCAAAAATCTGGAACATGGTTTTGGACAAATTTCTTTCAGAATGTTTTAAGCCTATTCCAGATACAATCATGGTGACTTCCAGAATAATTAACAGCAAAATTGAGTGTTATAAGCATTAAACCATTCATTTAAGAGGGGTAGGTTAGAGATGACTAACAAGGGTTGTATTAAGGATGGAATCCTTCTTAGCTCCCCCTGAATCAGTGACCGATAACAGAACAAGGTTCAATGTATTTTTATTTCTCAAGAGGATAAGAAGCACAAAAGATGAGATATTGGATGTGTATAAGATGAAGATTATGCAAGTGCTTTTTCAGACCAAGAAGACAGAACATGTAAAGAAGGATAGACAGAATGCACTCCAGCATAAGGGCATGTTGACACTTGTGACCATTGCATCGACACCAATAGACTATCAGTCATCAGAAAGCTGAGGGATTTAATAGTTGTGTCGACATTCTTTCAGACGGTGTCGACCTCCTGATGGAAAACAAAGCAACATCTTTGAATCTCATATAACTGTGGTGTCGACACTTCTCCAACCAGTGGCGACCTGTTCAGATTAGGCAGCTCAACCAACATCTATAACAATTTCCTTTCCTCATCAGCACCATGACTTCTGACCATTCCAGTAATTCTGAACACATCCACCTTCTCATCACAATCACTCAACTAATGCCACTTGATCTTGCCTGAGTGAAAATTTTATTTTATGCAAAAATATTAAATATGCAAATGCTCTGTCAGCTAACATACAATTTCTATTTAAATGCAATTTTGACCTATGGTACTTGGCGGAGGTTAGTCCTCGCGCATAGTGAGAGTTTCTGGATAGGCTTAACCTGTCTTTCCACAACACACCATTTGATATACCATGAAGTCATAAAATGATATACAGTGCTGAACAATCAAAGTGTAATTATCACAAATGTACACAATCTCCCCCTGAATATAACCAACATATTAAGAGCTATTCATTTAATCAGCAGACATTTCAGAGACAAGTATTTATGCAGCCAGAGACATAGATAGTAAAAGAGATAACAGGTAGCTCAAACTTGATTAGACTGAGGTCTACAGAGACCTAGCTCTCTTCTTAGTGTTGAGAACCTATCATTACACAATGGCTTGGTGAAGATGTCAGTAACTTGATTTTCTGATTCAACAAACTATAGCTCAAAAATTTTCTTAGTTAATTCATCTTTAATAAAGTGATGCCTTATTTCAATGTGCTTAGTCCTAGAGTGCATGACTGGATTTTTTGTAAGGTTAATTGCACTAGTGTTATCACAGCGACATATTCTGCCTCTACAGTAGAGAGGGCAATTGAGTGCTATTTCTTGGAAGCCCAAGAAAATAAACACCCACCCAGAAATTGGCAATAGCCACTCGTGCTCTTGCGATCCAGCTTACAACCAGCGTAGTCCACATCTGAATAAGAAATGAGATTGAACTCACATGATGACGAAAATCACAATCCCAAGTCTTGAGTCTCGGCAAGGTATCTAAAGATACGCTTGACGGCAATCAAGTGGGATTCCCAAGGACATGTTTGAAATCGAGCACACAGGTAAACACTATACTGGATATCAGGTCTAGATGCAGTCAAATAAAGTAATGAGCCAATCATACCTCTAAATTTCTTTGCATCCACAATTATACCTTTTTATCTGCATCCAGTGTTATGTTGGTTCCCATAGGAGTTGCTATAGGCTTACAGTTTTTCATGTCAAATCTCTTCAGCAGCTCCTTGATATATTTGGCTTGACTGATGAAGCATCCTTCATGACTTTGATTGATCTGCAAGCCGAGAAAGAATTGAAGATCACCCATTAGGCTCATCTCAAACTCACTAGTCATTAGAGTAGCAAATTCCTCACACATTTCAGATTTAGTAGATCCAAACACAATGTTATCAACATAAATTTGAACTATCAGAATTTCCTTATCTTATTTTTTGGTGAAAAGTGTTAGATCTACTTTACCTCTTGTGTATCCCTTTTCAGTGAGGAATGAGCTTAGCCTATCATACCAAGCTTTGGGTGCCTGCTGCAAGCCATAGAGAGCACTGTACAACTTATAAACATAATCTTCCTGATGTGTGCATTCAAAACCAGGGGGTTGTTCAACATATACTTCTTCTTTTATTAAACCATTCAAAAATGCACTTTTTACATAAATTTGTTGCAATTTGATTCTGTGTGAACATGCAAATGCAAGGAAGATCCTTATTGATTCTAATCTGTCTACAGGGGCAAAAGACTCTTCAAAATCAATTCAAAATTCCTGATTGTAACACTGAGCCACTAATCTAGCTTTATTTCTAATTATTCTACCATCTTCACTTAGTTTGTTCCTAAAAATCCATTTTGTACCTATGATAGATTTTTTCAAGGGTCTAGGAACAAGATGCCACACTTTATTTCTTTCAAATTGGTTTAGTTCATCTTGCATAGAATTTATCTAGTTTTCATCTTTTAAGACCTCTTCTACATTTTTCGATTCAGTTTGGGAGACAAGTGCAAGTTATTCTAGTTCATCCATAATTCTGAAATGTGACATAGTTCTGGGTGGATCATCTAAACTACCAATGATGTTTTCTAATGGATGGTCTTTAAGCACTCTAATATCAGAAACATTGTTACCTCCATTAGCAGTTGTGACCCTTGCATTGCTTGATTCTCCTTGGTCACCATTTCCTTTTGTCTCCACTTGTGAAAGATCATCTTTTTCCTTGAAGTCCAGGAACTCCCCATCATCATCCTTCCTGCAAGGTTTATTATCATTAGTTTCATCAAATGTATTGTGGGGTGACTCTTCCGCACATAGAGTCTTGAGATTATAGATTCTATAAGCCCTAGATCTATCAAAATATCCAAGAAAAATTCCTTCATCACTCTTGGGCTCAAATTTATCTAACTCGTTGTTATCATTATTGCGATCAAAGCATTTAGATCCAAAAATTTTCATGTGAGAGAGGGATGACTTTTTACCTTTGAGCAACTCATAAGGGGTTTTCTTAGTAAATGACCTTACCATTGAGTGGTTGATGATATAGCAGGCTGTGTTTACAGCTTCTGCCCAATACCTCCTTGGTAGTTGACTTTCATCAAGTATTGTCCAAGCCATCTCTATGAGAGTTCTATTTCTCCTCTCAACAATCCCATTTTGTTCAGGGGTTCTTGGTGATGAAAACTTGTGATTTATACCTTCAGCCATATACAAATTATCAAAATCAGCATTGTCGAATTCACCACCATGATCTGAAAGTATGTTGGAGATTTTATACTCACCATCTTCCTGCACCTTCATGTAGAGTGCCTGAAACTCATCAAAAGTATCATTTTTATGTGCAAGAAAGAACACCCATGTGAACCTAGAGAAATCATCTACTAAGACATAGCCATATATTTTACCACTTAAGCTAGTTGTTCTTGTTGGACCAAACAAGTCCATATGGATTAGTTCAAGTGGTTTAGATGCTAAGCTTTCAGTTATACTCTTGAATGATTTCCTAGTTTGTTTACCTTGGGTGCATGCATCACAGATTTTATTATTTTGTTTGAATTTAAGTTCAGGCAATCCTTTCACCATTAAATGCTTCAAAAGTTTATGAAGGACATTGTAGCTAGCATGACCTAGTCTACGATGCCATAAACAAGCAAGGTCTGATTTAGGTGTAGCAAGACAGATTTAAGTGAACTGGATCATCTAAGTCGATCATATACACATTGTTTGCAACACCCCACCTTAGAATCCGGTTCAGTTTCCAACTCTCATCGGATTTAAGAGAGATGCCACAGTGGGAAAAACCCAACAGAATAGAAACTGGTTGATGAATTACATAAATAAATAAAACAATAACCAGCGGAAGAAAAACATCAAGCCCATCAGTTAATTAAACTTCTCAAAATCATAATAGTCCAATTAATAGAACATAAAAGTTCCTTACAACAGTCCATTATTACAATGCGATAAAGATGCTAACACAATCACCTCAACTGGAAAGGAGAAGGAGAAACTAACAATCACACTAAATCTTCACGATCGAAGTCACTATGCACTAGTGCCTCGTCTTCACCAGCGGAGTCACCTGAAAATATTTACAAGCGTGAGTCTACGAATAGACCCAACAAGTCACCAAATTCAAATCTGTTCCTTTTTTCATGCCCAACTTACTACGAGGGTACTTAAACTTACAAAATACTATAATGCTTAGAAAATGAAACAAGGTGCTGGGAATTTAAAACTGTAACCACAAAATAAGTATCTTCATAACTATCTCTTGTAAAGAAACACCTTCCTGTTCAGATTTTCAAATAACGGAAACAAACTTTCGCCTAAGGTATATGATTGAAGCAGATTTCAGAACAGAAATTTCAGATCACACTATTTCAGAAATCATATACCTTAACCGATTTTAGATATAGAGACAGAATTTTAGATACACATGGCCTAGACACAGTGCCCAAATCACCATTAGAAGGTCAGAACAGTCAGATACTCAGTCACCTAGGCAATGGAGACGAGTCTTAGTTATTGCGCAGAATCGGGAAAAGTCATTCCCACCTTTACCGGTGGAATTTATCCATCTCCAGAATTTCACCTCGTGCCCTCGAGGTCAGAACATATTGAGCCTCCCCATAGGGGTATTTCTATAGTTTGGCTCCAGACCCTTCTATGGCGGCAGTGTCCATATAGCCAATATAATAGCTTCATTTTTCCACAGATTTCAGGAATACAATAGGTTTCCGATTTTTGAAAATAGAAACAAGCCTATTTCTAAGCTACACATGCGTATAAAATAGTTTGTAATTATTAACACAGAATTTTAATGAACATGAAATTTTTACAACAAGTTACCAACTTAGTCATCTATCATTTCCTAATTTTTCATATTTTTCGGAAGCAAAATGACCTTTCAAAACTCTTTATTTGTAGGTTTCTGGAATTTAGAAAATAGGTTTATATTTTTGGCCACCCATGCGTAGAAAATAATTCATAACTATGAGTGCAGATTTTCTGTGAGCACAAAAATTTTACAGTGAGTTATTAACATGGTTTTCTATCATTTTCCAATTTTTCATATTTTTCTGAATTAAATTGGCCTCTCAAAATATTCTTTTTCTGAGTTACTGGAAACCGGGACAAAACACAGGATACATCGACTTATGTACAGGATGTGCATCGACCTTAGTCTGAGCATTACACAATGTGCATCGACCTTAGTCTGAGTAATACACAATGTGCATCGACCTTAGTCTGAGCATTAAAAATCATCTTCGTTAAAACCCGGCCGATCATCATGCAAAATACGTAAATAGATGGAAAATCCAGAATTTTCTTGAAAACCTTATTTCTTATGCTTTTCAAATTCTTTTTGACCCAAAATACCTAAGAAAAATCAAAAACCAAATAAATATATAAAAACCATTTAGTTTTGGGACTTGCATGATTACATTAACATACTGAGGGTTTTTTTTGGGCGAGCAGAAATAGAATCTTAACAAAAACCAAAACAGACATTTGGGATCGTAATAATACAACCTCCTGAGTAAATTAGAACATGCCAAAGGGACAACTTTGAGATTTAGAAACTTGCCTTAATGAAGAAAATGACAGATCTAAAGAAACACTTCTCGATGAAATCTCCTCACCAAATCCCGCCTACTACCGCACGTTCACAGCCCAGAAGTCCTTCAAAAGACTCCCGCATTGCCTTCCCATCTAAACTCTCTTACTCCCAGCATGGAACAAGAGCGCTCACACCCTTCACTCTCAGAACAGAGGAAAAATAAAAACACCAATGCCTCTCACGACTTGCAGAGAAAATGAAGGAAAAAGAGTGTCAACTCCCTTCTAATCCCACCCTTTAAAGGGTCATATGGTTGTTATCAGGGGTTTTAAATCTCAACCCTTAATCCAATTAATCTATTCAAATGACAAGGGGAAACTCTGAAACAGTCAAACGCACCGTGGAAATCTCTGCACGCAAGACTACCATGAAAATAAATTTCACGAATAGTAACACACAGTAACATTTTTCACTATTCATTAGCCACTTTAAAATTTTATATCTCATAATATAAAAATAATTTGAAAAATCTAATTGTTATCCATTAATCACCTCGATTTACTCTACCATGGAAAAATATAAAATAAATAAAAACCCATGAAATGAAAATCGCCCCCAAAATGAATAGTAACCTCGTCAAAAAGAACGGTTGGGCATTTAAAACCCACTATTCCTCACCCGTTTCTCCGATTGTACCTATATGCATTTACGTGAGTTTCACTTAAAACCCACTGTCTCTCATCCATTTTCCTGTTATACCTATATTCATTTATGTGGGCTTCATTTAAAACTCACTATCCACTCGTACATATATTATCTGTTATGCACATATGTTACGTGAGTTTTCTTAGGAAAAAGGGTAAAACCCAAAAAAAACTATTCATTAGTCACTTTAAAAATTGATATCTCATAATATAAAAAGAATTTAAAAAATCTAATTGTTACCCATTAATCACCTCAATTTACTCTATCATGAAAAAATATAAAATAAATAAAAAACTTGAGAAATAAAAATCACTCTTAAAATGAATAGTAACATTCAAAATGAACAATAATGTCTTTAATGGATTACGAGACCCACTCCCTTGTTTTAGAGTTTACGTATGTATATATATATACGTGTGCTTCCCTTCTTCTTAGAACATGAAGACAAAACAAAACTTAATTAAATATTTCTAGTTGGCAGATAATCATCTTAATATGAATATATATTTATATTTATAAAATATGGATAATACAAATTAAATTGTATATTTTTAATTACTCAAAATTGGAGTATAATTAAGGAAAATTTACCTAACTCGTTTTCATAATTTTTTTACTATTTGACAAATATTAGTCAAGCACAAGCAATAAATATTTCATGCATTAATCAAAAATATAATATATTATGAATTGTGATAAAATTCCCGGGCACTACACCCTCTCCCCCTTAAAATAAACTTTGTCCTCGAAGTTTAAGGTAAGATACATACAGAATAGATGGAGATATCTCTTCTTCATCTCCGCTTCAAGCTCCCATGATGCTTCCACTTGAGAGAAATTTCGCTATAGAATCTTCACCAATAGAATAGTCTTCGATCTGAGAACCTGCTCCTTACGATCCAAAATCATAACCGGTCGCTCCTTATAAGACAGGTCCGGCTGGAACTCCAAGTCTTCATAACTGATGATGTGTGCAGGATCATGGACATACTTACGGAGCATAGACACGTGAAACACCGGGTGGATTGCTACCATAGATGGAGGTAGTGCCAACCGATATGCCATGTTTCCCACTCGCTCCAAAATCTCGAAAGGTCCGATAAATCTAGGATGCAACTTCCCTTGCTTGCCAAATCTTGACACTCCCTTGGTAGATGATACCTTGAGGAATACATGCTCGCCAACCTCAAAAGTCAAGTCTTTCCTTCTGTTGTCCGCATAACTTTTCTGTCGATCTTGCACTGCTTTCAGTCTTTGCTGGATCAGCTGAATTTTCTCAGACGTTTCTTGCACTACTTCAGGCCCGATCAATTGTCTGTCACCAACCTCTTCCCAACATAGAGGAGATCTACACGGTCTTCCATACAAAGTTTCAAATGGAGCCATGCCTATACTTGCATGAAAGCTATTATTATAGGCAAACTCTACTAAAGAGTAGGTGTCGCTCCCAATCTCCCTTCCAATCAAGTACGCAAGTTCTCAACATATCTTCTAATGTCCGAATTGTAACGTCCATCCGGTCCCAAATTTTGGGTCTATTTTTTTTCTTTTTATTGGACCCCGAAGCAATCACTTTGTACGTATCGCGGAAGCATAATATTATGTAACATTCATACATTCACATGAGAGAGAAATCACAGGTTACAAGAAATGTAGATAAGCATCTCAACCATTCATAATCTCCAAAAAGTACAGGTTCATGTTCCAGATTACACAAGAGCCCATATGGGCTTTTCACCCCACACGCTACATATAGCAAAACATTTGTCCGCAGCATACCCAGACAAATGGTGCTAACTCTATTCCTCAGCTGCGGCCTCCACCTCAACCTCCTGCTCTCTGTCTCCTGAAAACGTGTGTCACAAAGGGTGAGTGTGACGCTCAGTAGGCAGCCTAAACAAATCAGAATTAACTTTGCATCTATATAATCATCTATATGCATTTTCCTGATGTTAACAATAGCATAGTTCATTTTATATCATCTACTTAAAATAACTCGATCAACAAGGAAAGTACAGATTCTTTAACTAGTATAAACACCCATGCATGCAGCAAGACCTCAATACAAGAACAATTTCCTTTATCACATTTTATGAGAGTTCATATTATTGCCATTCATGGAACCGGACAGCTGCCGTAAACATAGGAGGCCCATACACACAACGAACGAAAGAGTACTGCGCAGACCCGAGAGTGAACTCCCACCTAGATTCTTGTGGCCCAGTGGCGTTACGTATCGCCGTCCCACATAGGCCGCCCCACAATGGAACCGAAGACTGAATCAATAGGATTTTAAACCAGGGCGCTACGTATCGTCATCCCCTGAGATCTTTTACTTCCACGGTGTTACGCATCGTCGTCCCGCAGAAGGGACCGAAGTCCAACCTCACAGAATGCTGTTGTTTTCCCAGCATGGCATACATATTCTTACTTGACATTACTAGCATGATGCTCATCAGACATATTTTCATGATTTTAAGGGGCTAAACATACTCATAGTCATGCTTCTAATGTGTTACTCATGCTCATAGATATGCTATTAAAAGATTAAGATGGCTAAACAAACTCGTAGTCATGTTCATGTTACTATATGAAAGGAACATGTTTATCCTTCTAGGCTACATTTTGCATAGAAAATGATTTATATATGAAAGTACAAAATTTCTGTGGACATGAAATTTTTACTATGGGTTACTAACTTAGCCTTCTGCCATTTTCTAATTTTTCAGATTTTTATGAATTAATATGCCCCCTCAAAATTCTCCTTTTCTCAGTTTCTAGAAATTGGGTCTGTGCAGCATGTGCACCGACCACACTAGAACATGCACAGACCTCACTGAAACATGCACAAACCTTACTGGAACATGCACAGACCCTGCTTGTGGCCAAGGCCAGACATGCACTGACCTCACTGGAACATGCACCGACCTCACTGGAACATGCACCGACCTCACTGGAATATGTACAGACCTCACTTATGATTTGAACTAAACCTGCACCGACCTCACTAGAACATGCACAGACCTCAATTATGATTTGAACTAAACCTCCACCGACCTCTCTAGAACATGCACAGACCTCACTGAAACATGCACAGAACTCACTTATGTTTTGAACTAAACCTGCACCGACCTCACTAGAACATGCACAGACCTCACTGAAACATGCACAGACCTCACTTATGATTTGAACTAAACATGCACCAACCTTAGACATGCACAGACCTTACAAAACATGCACAGACCTTACTATAACTAAAACATGCACATACCTTAAACATGTATAGCCCTTATGAAACATACACAGACCTTAAACATGCACAGACCTTATAAAACATGCACAGACCTTAAACATGCACAGACCTTACTATAAAACATGCACATACCTTACAAAACATGCACATACCTTACTACAACTAAAACATGCACAGACCTTAAACATGCACAGACCTTAAACATGCACAGACCTTAAATATGCACAGACCTTACTATAACTAAAACATGCACAGACCTTACAAAACATGCACAGACCTTACCATCACTAGAACATGCACAGACCTTACTATAAAACATGCACAGACCTTACAAAACATGCACAGACCTTACCATTACTAGTGCATGCACAGACCTTACTAAAAAACATGCACAAACCTTACAAAACATGAACAGACCTTACCATTACTAGAGCATGCACAGACCTTACTACAAAATATGCACAGACCTTACAAAACATGCACAGACCTCACTGAAACATGCACAGACCTCACTTATTATTTGAACTAAACCTGCACGGACCTCACTAGAACATGCACAGACCTCACTAAAACATGCATAGACCTCACTTATGATTTGAACTAAACCTGCACCGACCTCACTAGAACATGCACAGACCTTACTGGAACATGCACAGACCCTGTTTGTGGCCAAGGCCAGACATGCACCGACCTCACTTATGATTTCAACTAAACATGCACCGACCTTACTAGAACATGCACAGACCTCACTGGAATATGCACAGACCTCACTGGAACATGCACAGACCCTATTTGTGGCCAGGCCCAGACATGCACCGACCTCACTGGAACATGCACAGACCTCACTGGAACATGCACAGACCTTATTTATGGCCAGGCCCAGACATGCACCGACCTCACTAGAACATGCACAGACCTTACTGAAACATGCACCGACCTCACTGGAACATGCACCGACGCTGTCTATGCTTGAACAAAACATGCACTGACCCTTACTATGGATATTAGGAACTGTGCACAGGCCTTGCCATGAACCATATGTAATTTACACAGACCTTGCAACAGTCATCATGAAATATGCATAGACCCTGCTATGACCCATATGAAATATGTACAGACATTGCCCTAAAGGCTGACCTTCCTAGGGACTGTACTAATCCTTAGAGACTCAGAGGTAACTCATGAAAGCCCGAAACCTGATGAAACCAAAAACAAAAAATGATCATGGTGGTGGTCCCCACATGCCCTGAATTCCTCTTTAAAGTGTATAAAATATATTTAAAAACCGTTCTAATGCAGTATTGACCCCTAAAGTTTGAGGTTATGTGCCTACCTTTGAGATGTTAACCAACGATCCGGGGATAATATCCACACCCCAGATCCTCCTCAGCTTTACCCTTTCGATCCGGGGATGAGATCCACACCTCAGATCCTCCCAAGACTCTATTGTAGGTTCACCTTTCTATAAAATGCCAAGTTTCCTCACCTCTCTTCCTTACCCAAGAGAAACCGTAGGTGGCAGAGAACGGAAGATTAATGTTGCTAAAAAGGCTGACCACCCATGACACCCCCTTCTTTTTATAGTTTTTAGACTTCCCAAGGGTTTATCCATGTCCCTCAAGGCTCTAACAAGCTCCAAGGTCGCTGGTTAAAGAAGGGGTTAATGCTAAGCACCCCTTGGGTTCGAACAGAGGTGACCCTTCGTCTACCCGGTCATAGATGTGAGTGGACGTATTTTGTCGTTGAAAATTATGTTGGGATGTCTTCATATGAAATGAAGAGGACTTCAAGATCTAACTTTGGGTTGTGATTTCATCAAATTTCATCAACCCTAGCATGAGTTATGATTTTCGCTATATTAACATTTATTTCCCATGTTCCAGTCGTGACCCTTCGTCTACCTGATCATAAATGTGAGTGAGCGCATTTTTCTGTTAGGATTTGGGTTGGGGTGTCTTTACATGAAATAAAGATAATATTCCTATCTAACGTTTGGTCATGGTTTCATTGAATTTCAGTATCTCTAACATGAGTTATGATTTTTTCAATATTAACCTTTATTTTCCAGCATTCCAGTCGTGACCTTTTGGTAGCTTGAGAAAATCTAGGTATAACTCTAGCATATAGACTGTATTCGGCCTTGACCTCAACATAGGAGTTGTAGCCCTCATCCGAATTGAAATTTTGGCTTTGGTTTCAGGTCATTTCATTGACTACAGACGAAGTTATGATTTTTCCGTTAATTACGTGCGAATTCGCCCAATAGTCACACCTCTTCATGATAGCTAGTAAAAAAGGGCTCCGAACCATGGGTTCTGGTGCAAATTGAGTTTCCACCTCAACATAAGAGTTTGGGCTAAGGGCTCAATCTTTCTAATGTGCTAGGTTTTGGCCCATTTGGATAACCATGGGCCAAGATATCCTTGTTTCAACAGTTGACAGTGTTTTCTGTAACTGTTTCGACCACTTTTCATAAACTCACTCTTAACCCCTATTAGGCCTTTTATTCGGAAGTTATATTCTTCATCAAAGTTGTTTCTTACTCAATGGTCATTTCAAGGGCTTGGTTTTCACCTAATTATGACCTACCTATATTATTTTTTCTGAATTTCCTAAAGATCCTTCCATAATCTGTGTAGATTTTCTAGCTTGTTGAGTGCATGGGCCCAAATTTTGCACAATTGGGCCAGTGCCCAATTGGTAGTCATAACATGAATAGTCCTCTCAGACTGGGCATCCGTTTGCGGATGATATACCGAGCTAAGCTTCAATTGAGACCCAAAGGCATTCTGCAATCCTTGCCAAAGCCTCTATGTGAAGCGAGGATCTCGGTCTGAAATGATGGACTTTAGAACTCCATGCAATCTGATAATATTTTCAACATATAAACGTGCTAGACTTTCCACATATTACTTCTTCTTCATGGCTAAAAAATGTGCGGTCTTTGAGAACTGATCCATAATCACCCAAATGGAATCATTGCCCCTGAAGGACGTGGGCAAACTTGTGACAAAATCCATGGTGATATCCTCCCATTTCCATTGAGGTATCTCAATTCTTTGCATTAAGCCAGACGGCCTTTGATTCTCAGCCTTCACTTGTTGACAAATCAAATATTTGGCCACAAACTCAGCCACATCCTTCTTCATACTTTGCCACCAAAATCCTCGCTTCAAGTCTTGATACATTTTGCTAATACCAGGATTAATGGAGAACCTTGACCGGTGGGCTTCTTCCAAAACATCATTTTTCAAAACTGCCATATCTGGCACACAGATTCGATGCTGAAATCTAACAACACCTTCCTCGTCACGAGCAATACCTGTCTTGCCAATCATTTCCTGCAATCGAGGATCATCTCATTGAGCCTCCACTACACGATCCACAACCGTAGACCTGAGGGATAACTGGGCAACAAAAGCTCGACAAAGTTGTGGTTCTATCAATGTTAAAGAATGAACAACATCTTCAATCATCTTCCAATCTTGTCACATTAGTGTTCTCTTCCGGCTAAGAGCATCGGCTACTACATTTGCATTCCCGGGATGATATAGTAGCTCAAAATCATAATCCTTTAAGAATTCTACCCACCTCCTCTACCGCAAGTTCAACTCTTTCTGAGAGAATAGATACTTGAGACTCTTGTGGTCCGTGAAGACTTCAAATTTGACTCCATAGAGATAGTGTCTCCAAATCTTAAGTGCACGAACAACAGCTGCCAGTTCTAGGTCATGTGTAGGGTAGTTCTTCTCATGCTCCTTCAATTGCCTGGAAGCATACGCCACAACTCTACCACCTTGCATTAAGACACAAGCAACTCTGATCCTTGAAGCATTTGTATAAAGAGTGAATGTGTCGATGCTATTGGGCAGGACCAAAAGTGGAGCAGATGTCAAAAAATTCTTCAACTATTGGAAACTTCGCTCACAGTTCTCAGGCCAAATGAACTTCACTCATTTCCTTGTTAATCTTGTTAAAGGTGTAGCAATTGAAGCAAAACCCTTAATGAATTTTTGATAATATCCAGCCAACCCTAGGAAACTCTGACTCTCAGTGGGAGTCTTCAGAGCCTCCCATTCCAGCATTGCTTGAACTTTCGATGGATCAACGGCTACGCCATTGCCGGATATTACATGGCCGAGAAATTGAACTTCCTCGAGCCAAAAGTCACACTTGCTAAACTTTGCATACAACTTGTGCATCCGGAGAGTCTCCAAAACAATCTTCAAGTGCTCCCGGTAGACACTTCATCAGGGGAATAAATCAGCACGTCATCAATAAATACAACCACGAAGCTATCCAAATAAGGATTAAACACTCGGTTCATTAGGTCCATAAATGTTGTCGGGACATTCGTTAGACCAAAGGGTAGAAACAAGAATTCATAGTGCCCATATCTGGTTCAAAAAGCTATCTTCGAAGTATCCTCCTCCTTAATTCGAAGTTGATGATATCCTGATCGCAAATCAATCTTCGAAAATACTGTGGCACCTTGCAATTGATCAAAGAGATCATCAATGCGAGGCAATGGATAGCGGTTCTTCACCGTCACCTAATTGAGCTTCTAGTAGTCAATACAAAGTCGGAGTGACCCATCCTTCTTCTTCACAAATAGGACGGGGGCTCCCCAAGGTGAGACACTTGGTCGAATGAAGCCTTTGTCCAATAGCTCATGCAACTGCTTCCTCAATTCAGCCATCTCTGCTGGTGACATTCGGTAAGGTGCCTTGCAAATCGGTGTTGTACCGGGTAGAAGATCAATAGAGAATTCAATCTCCCGGATAGGCAACAACCCTGGCAAATCCTCTAGAAAGACATCAGAGAAATCTCGAACCACTTCAATCCTCCCTAATGATGGCGCTTCCTTGACCTCATCTGTGGTCACTACACATGCTAGGAATGCACTGCAACCCTTGCACAATGATCTGGCTACCTTCATGGCCGAGACCACAAACTTACCTGACCCAAACTTGGGTAAAGGGTGGAAGAACTCCTTCTCGCCAGGAATATGAAAAACAACCCGCTTCTTTCGGTAATCAATGAGAGCATAATGTCTCTCCAGCCAATCCAGACCAAGAATAGCGTCGTAGTCCATCATCTTCAAAAGATAAAAGTGACCCAGCAATTCCCGTCCTTCAATATTCATGGGTAAGGAAGGATAACTCTTTGTAGTGGATAATGCTCCAGCTGGTGTGTGCACTAGAAGGGGTACATCTAAGGCCTTTGCTACCAAACCCAACTCATCATGCAATATTCTTGAAAATCAGTCGGATACGAATGAATGAGTAGCACCAGTGTAAAACAAGACTCTAGCATAAAAGTCGGATATCAAAAGTGTACCTTCAGTCACATGGTCTGCTTGCTCCGCATCCTCTTAAGCTAATGTGAACACTCATGCTGGCGCTCTGGATCTTCCATCTAGCTTTGTTATTGCTGGCGCTACTGTAGCTGCTACAGGGGCTTTACTGGGTGTAGTTAACTGAGCCTTCAGACAATCCTTGATCTTGTGATCCGGCACTACAAGAAAAATCGCGGATAGCGACCGACCTAGCGGTCGCTATTCAGTCGTAGATCGGTCGCAAATCTGCATTGCGACCGAACAGAGACTATCTAGCGACCGATCATGTCGGTCGCTATATACTAGTCGCTATATAGCGACCGACATAATTCGGTCGCAGTATCAGTCGTTACCAGAGACCGATTATAATCGGTCGCCTGATCGGTCGCTAATTAGTCGGTCTCAATTCGGTCGCTATTCGGTCTCTAATTATGTTGTATTTTTAAAAATAAAATTAACCTATTGGATTTATTCGGTCTCAATTCGGTCGCTAGTCGGTCTCCAAGTATAATTATTTAATAAAAGAAATATAATTTATAGTCGCTATTCGGTCGCAATTCAGTCTCCATGCGGTCGCTAATTTTGCATTATTTTTTTTTTAAAAATTTATTTAAACTGATAAATAAATTACCTGATAAATAACAAATTCATAACATAAATATAAAATCAACTACACAGACAACAATATCGACAAATCTCAAATTCATCACATACAAGCACCTGATAAATAACAATTTCATAAAACAATAATAAATCAACTACACGGATCACAATCTCCACGAACCTCAAATTACACACAATTAAAATAAAATCACAAATTAATCATACATCCATAATAATAAAATGACAACATACACAACTAAAATAAAATCACAAATCCTCCACATATGTCTCATCCTGGTCGTCGTCTTGTCCAACATCATCCTGGTCGTCGTCTCGTCCAACATCTCGCGACGGATGATCCTGTATATCATTTAAAAAAATTATAATCAAATCCTTAATAAAGAAATCAAGCATTAACAAGACTTAATAAAGAAATCAAGCATTAACAAGAGTATGCCAATAGTTTAAGCCAGCTCATTTTCATATATATAAATACACACACACAATATAAGTTCAAATTTCATCTTGTATTTTAAAAATGAAGTTTGAGCGCCGAGCTCAAACCGGGCATCCGATTTGGATTCCGTCAGTTCTGACAAGTCACTTTCATCTCCCCGGTCGTATTGGAATGATCGGCACGGCCATCCGACCGGTATTTCGAATTTTAGACCCCCGGACCCGTCCTAACAGTTCATTTGAACTAAGTGTATTTTAAAAATGAAGTTTGAGCGCCGAGCTCAAACCGGGCATCCGATTTGGATTCCGTCAGTTCTGACAAGTCACTTTCATCTCCCCGGTCGTATTGGAATGATCGGCACGGCCATCCGACCGGTATTTCAGATTTTAGAACCAAATGCCCCGTCCTAACAGTTCATTTGAACTAAGTGTATTTTAAAAATGAAGTTTGAGCGCCGAGCTCAAACCGGGCATCCGATTTGGATTCCGTCAGTTCTGACAAGTCACTTTCATCTCCCCGGTCGTATTGGAATGATCGGCACGGCCATCCGACCGGTATTTCGAATTTTAGACCCCCGGACCCGTCCTAACAGTTCATTTGAACTAAGTGTATTTTAAAAATGAAGTTTGAGCGCCGAGCTCAAACCGGGCATCCGATTTGGATTCCGTCAGTTCTGACAAGTCACTTTCATCTCCCCGGTCGTATTGGAATGATCGGCACGGCCATCCGACCGGTATTTCAGATTTTAGAACCAAATGCCCCGTCCTAACAGTTCATTTGAACTAAGTGTATTTTAAAAATGAAGTTTGAGCGCCGAGCTCAAACCGGGCATCCGATTTGGATTCCGTCAGTTCTGACAAGTCACTTTCATCTCCCCGGTCGTATTGGAATGATCGGCACGGCCATCCGACCGGTATTTCGAATTTTAGACCCCCGGACCCGTCCTAACAGTTCATTTGAACTAAGTGTATTTTAAAAATGAAGTTTGAGCGCCGAGCTCAAACCGGGCATCCGATTTGGATTCCGTCAGTTCTGACAAGTCACTTTCATCTCCCCGGTCGTATTGGAATGATCGGCACGGCCATCCGACCGGTATTTCAGATTTTAGAACCAAATGCCCCGTCCTAACAGTTCATTTGAACTAAGTGTATTTTAAAAATGAAGTTTGAGCGCCGAGCTCAAACCGGGCATCCGATTTGGATTCCGTCAGTTCTGACAAGTCACTTTCATCTCCCCGGTCGTATTGGAATGATCGGCACGGCCATCCGACCGGTATTTCGAATTTTAGACCCCCGGACCCGTCCTAACAGTTCATTTGAACTAAGTGTATTTTAAAAATGAAGTTTGAGCGCCGAGCTCAAACCGGGCATCCGATTTGGATTCCGTCAGTTCTGACAAGTCACTTTCATCTCCCCGGTCGTATTGGAATGATCGGCACGGCCATCCGACCGGTATTTCAGATTTTAGAACCAAATGCCCCGTCCTAACAGTTCATTTGAACTAAGTGTATTTTAAAAATGAAGTTTGAGCGCCGAGCTCAAACCGGGCATCCGATTTGGATTCCGTCAGTTCTGACAAGTCACTTTCATCTCCCCGGTCGTATTGGAATGATCGGCACGGCCATCCGACCGGTATTTCGAATTTTAGACCCCCGGACCCGTCCTAACAGTTCATTTGAACTAAGTGTATTTTAAAAATGAAGTTTGAGCGCGGTTTGAAGTGACTCCAAGCTTCGGCATCTGCAGGATGACTGATTACATTATGTTGTCGACGTACTCTTTCCGCATGCCATCTCATATGTTGAGCTATCTTTGGTGCCATATACATTCTCTGCAATCTCGGTGCAATAGGAAAATACCGCAATGACATATATGGTATATCTTTTTGCTTTGAATTGTCCCCTTTCTTAGGCTTGAATCTATCATGACCACATATGGAACATGATACCTTACTTTTAGCCTCATTATAATATAGCATGCAATGATTAGGACATGCATCTATTTTCTCATATCCAAGCCCTAAGTCAGTGACCATCTTCTTTGCACGATAAAAATTTTCAGGTAATTTCTCATCTTGTGGCAACATACTTTTGATAATCAGTAACAAACGATCAAAACAAATCTCACTGATGTGAAATTCAGATTTCAAGTTCAATAATTGTGACACCGCAGACAGTCGAGAGTGATTTTGACATCCAGTCCACAATGGCTCATCAGCATCTTTGAGTAGCTGATAAAATCTTTCAGCTGTCTTGTTTGGCGGTTCTTCATTATGTACATGCTCCTCGTGAACATTGAATCCTGGACCAGCAGCATCTATGACCATATCAACATATGAACTTCCACTTCCAACATTGGCAGGCTCGTAGGTCGACCACAATGTTTCACCATGACATATCCAGTTTGTATAATCTTTAACAAACCCCTTTCTGTATAAATGACGTTGTACATCCCATGTTGTCAGCCACTTCAAATTCTTACAGACTACACAAGGACATCGGATACGACCCTCACAATCTACAGCTTCAATAGAATTTCTCAAAGCAAACTGAATGAATCTCTCAACTCCATTTTTAAATTCTATAGACACCACCTGATCAACTACTCTACGGTACATCCATGAACGATCTTCAGACATTTTCCCTATGCGAATGAAATGTAAACACACAAAACTTTAACATGTTTAACAAAATAAAAAGTACAACCCTTACCTCACATCGTCCATGTCTGCCATTTTAAATAGGACGGAAATATCATTTAGATCTTCACTTTTTAACCCATCTGTGAAGGTTTGATCGCACGATTAATTACTATATGTGTTGTGTTGTTTGCTAAAAATTTCGGCAGCATCTCCCCACACCTCTCCGATATACCACAAAATATTTATTGATTAAGAAATTTTCTTAAACACTTACTAATAAGTGGTTAAGAAAATAATCAAAATCAATAAAGGTATATCAGAGAGGAGTGAGAAGACGCAGCCAAAATTTTTAACAAACAACACAAACACATATAGTAATTAACCACCTAAGTGCGATCAAACATTCACAGACTGTCCAAACGGGACAATTCAAGACTTTGAGTTAGATATACACATTCTCATCATTCAAAATGAGAACGTGCATATCAATCCCAAAGTCTTGAACGGGTAGGTTGATTGGCACGGGCTTAACACGCTCTCCTAAGATGCGTGCAATGTTAGGTTGCACCCACGCATCTCAGCTCACATACAACACCCAACTAATTAAATATTGACAAGATAATAACACAATCTAAAAACATAGCAGTAACATGTGAAATTGGCAATACATGTACACAATGAAAACATGAATTTTATTTTAACATCCAACATAAAGACAACACTTTCACTAGCTATTTAGCAGAAATAAAATATAGCATGATACTTTTTAGCTTAAAGACAACACTGTCACTAGCTATGCAGAAATCAAGTAAAGAAATTGATAGTATCGTCACTGAATAAGACAATAATAAAACACACTTTACTTTTCATCCAACACTATCCAAACAGTACTCTTAGCTAATGACATGTTTTAGATATTCTAAAATTAAGAAACTGAGCTACAATTCTAAAATGTCAATGTTTCTCTAATACTCATGTCATGTAAATTTAAACATATCAATAATTTATGAGGTTGTCAACCACGACTGCTAATCTTTTTTTTTTTTTGAAAATCTACAAGATGACTAGTAGCTTCCATTGACAGATTCCCCATTTTAAAAAGGCGCGGGTTTACATGATTTGCAACGTCTCGACAGTCCTCAACTATTGTGCCTAGAAGATATTATCTCGTAGGGGTATGTCTAAAATTATTGCAAATTCTGATGAAATGGCCCACATCTGGGTATTATGGAAAGACCATCTGCATGTTTCTCTGGTTACTAGAGATGATCAGCAAATTACTCTTCTCATGGGTCTTAATGGTCAAGTCCCTTTTCACTTAACTGCAGTATATGCAAAATGCAATGTGATTGAGAGAAAGGGTCTTTGGACTTCTTTAATTAACGTCCACTCTAACATTTCTGGTCCTTGGATGGTGGCAGGAGACTTCAACTACATTACTGATACAAAGGAAAAAATTGGTGGTAATGATCCTAATTCGATTGCAATGACTGATTTTAAGGACTGTATATCAAATTGTGCACTTTTGGATACTGGTTTCAAAGGATCTTCCTACACTTGGCATAACAATCAATCAGGAAGCAGGGGTATTTGGGCCAGACTGGATAGAATTCTAACCAATTCTGATTGGATGGCTCATTATGCCTTCTCCGTTGAACATCTTTCCAGGGAAGTCTCAGATCATGCCCCTCTACTTGTGTTGCAGACTCCCCAGATTAAAAGGAAAACCAGATTCTGTTTCCAAAAAATGTGGACTTATCATGACCATCTTCTTGCTGATGTTAAAAAGTGTTGGGATACTAGTCCTTTAGCTTCTTCACCTACCTTAACCCTTTATCTTAAGCTCAAGAGTCTCAGGCAAATGCTTAAAGTTTGGAATTATCAAGTCTTTGGTAATATTCATAATAATGTGGCAAAAGCGGAGGATGATGTTATTAAGGCAGAACACGCTTATGACACCCAGCCTTCCACTACAAATCAGACTGCCCTGGATGAGGCTAAACTTGTTCTGTCCAAAATGTTGCTTCAGGAGGAATGCTTTTGGAGACAGAAATCTAGAGTCCGATGGCTCACTGAAGGGGATAGAAATACCAGATTCTTTCACTCTACCACTTTAGCTAAGAGGAAAAAAATGTGCATATCTCAACTTCAAAACTCTGCAGGCCTTCTCACTTCGGACCCTGGGGAAATGACTTCAATTGCTGTGACACATTTTCAGGAAGCCTTCTCTTCCCAACATCATTTAGCAGATAGTACTGTTCTTGACTGTATTCCCTCTCTGGTTGATCAGTTAGACACTGACACCCTCTGCTCAATCCCTACTGCCGCAGAAATCCAAGACTTATGTCTTCAGGCTATCCCAAGATAGTGCACCGGGCCCTGACGGATTCACAGGTGCATTTTACCAATTTGCTTGGGGGATAATTGCCTCCACTGTGATAAGAGCTGTGCAGGAATTCTTTACTTCCCATGAAGACTTACCCAGATCTGTCACTGCTACCCTGGTTGCTCTCATTCCAAAACAAACAAATGCTACCAGAATTTCTGAGTTTAGACCTATTAGCCTGTGCAACTTCTTTTACAAAATTATTGCCTCTATCATTAATACTAGGCTTGCCAGCATTCTTCCTAAGATCATATCTCCTGAACAATCTGCATTTGTCAAAGGCAGAAATATTATTGAGAATATTGCTTTGGCCCAGGAACTTACCAATGAAATTGGCATGAAAATAAGGGGCTCTAATGTGATGATAAAGATTGATATGGCTAAGGCTTATGATAGGCTTGAATGGGATTTTCTCTTCAATGTTCTTAACAGGTTTGGATTTAATGACCAGTTCATCAGGCTTATTAGAAAAATGGTGCACAATAACTGGTTTTCTATTCTTATAAATGGTACCCCTGCTGGATTCTTCAAATCTTCAAGAGGGGTGCGTCAAGGTGATCCAATTGCTCCCTCACTATTTATCATTGCAGAAGAGGTACTCAGTAGATCTCTGACAAAAGCCTTCCAATGTGGCCTCATAGAATGGTATGCTAGTCCTAGACATTGCCCGAATATTTCACATCTTTTGTTTGCGGATGATACCATCATTTTTTGCAATGGCAATCTTATTTCAATAAGGAATCTCCTTAAGATACTACAAGATTATGAAAGAGCTTCAGGGCAGTCAATAAACACAGGTAAAAGTGGTTTTTTCATACACTCCAGGAATAATAACTCTACTGCCAGGAAAATTCAGGATGTCACTGGTTTTGTTAAACACTCCTTCCCTCATAAGTATCTTGGTTTTCCCCTGATCAAAGGAAGATGCAAGAAAATTCACTACACTGGTATTCTACACAATATTCAGAGGAGGATTTCAGGTTGGAAATGTGGGATGCTCTCCTAGGGAGCAAAACTAGTCCTTATCAAGCATGTCCTGATCTCATTGCCCATATACTTTCTTACATCTTCTTCACTGCATATTGGAACTCACCAAGCTATTGAAAAATCACTTGCCAATTTCTTCTGGGGTTCATCTGATCATGGTCACAGGAAGCACTGGAGAAAATGGAACAAAATCTGCACTCCTATCTCTTAAGGTGGACTGGGTATTATATCACTAAGGAATATGGAAACTCCCTTAAGTGTTAAAATGTTGTGGCAAGCTCTTCATTCAAATTCATTATGGGCCGAGTATTTCAGAGCCAAATATATTAGGAACTGTCCTCTCATCCAGGTTCAGTTTACAAATATGAAGGGTTTTGAAAGGAGAAGGTGGATCACTGCAAAAAATTTAATTATTCAGCATAAGAGGGTCATTATTGGAGATGGCAGCAGGACAAGCTTCTGGTATGACAGATGGATAGGCCAACACACCCTTGCTGATTTTGCATTGGCTGATAACACCATCAACCCTATGCTCTCTGTTCGGGACTTTATTGTACAGATGAATTCAGAAGACACAAATTGGCCTAACAGGTTTTTTACTGAAGAAATTAGCACTGCTTTGAAGCATGTTAAACTCAATCAGGAACATGACCTACCTGCTTGGAGCCTTTCTTCTTCGGGGAACTGTTCAGTCTCATCCACCCAAAAGGCTATTAGCAGGAACCAAGAGACTCAGACTTTCAATCAGTGGACTAGCATTTGGTCACCATGGCTGCCTTCCAAGATCTCCATTCATCTGTGGAAAATTATCAACAAGTGTCTTCCTCTGGATTGCAACATTCAGAAGATAGGGATTCCAATTTGTTCAAAATGCTGCTGCTGCAAGACCCCACAGACTGAAAATTATAACCACTTATTTATTTTCGGTGATTGGGCTTCTTACATATGGACATATTTCAGATCTAAGGGGTTGCAAATTGAAGAAAATTCAGCTACCTCAATGATACTCAACAATTTATGCTCCACTCAGAAAAAATCAATGTTTGGCCTATTTGGTCTAGCTGCTGTCGGAGTTAGTATGTGGGAGATTTGGTGTGCTAGAAATTCAGACAAATATGATGACTCCAAAACTTCCTGCCAGGGTCTCCTCCACAAAATCAGATACAAAGTCAAAGAAATATGTCAGATTTCCTCACTACCCGAAGCCAATCAGGAACATATCAGAATTCTGGATGCTCTAGGAATTCAATTTGCTAAACCAAAGCAGCTTAGAGCTATAGCCATTAAATGGTTTTGCCCTCCTTGGCCTTCTTTAAAACTAAATACTGATGGAGCATCTAAAGCCAATGGTGAATCTGGTGGAGGTGGGGTCATAAGAGATCACCTTGGAAATGTCATCCTAGCTTTCAGCCACTACTATGGATTCTCAAATAGCATCATTGCTGAGGCCCCTGCCTTATTAGATGGAATGAAGTATATCAAAATCACTGGTTCCACAGCAGCAATAATTGAATGTGACTCTCAAACTATTGTCAATATTATCAAAAGGAAAGCTACCTGCCCTTGGTCGATATTGTCCTATGTCAGGGAGATATGGAGCCTCCTTAATCCTGCAGATACCATTAATCACATCTTTAGAGAAGGGAACACTGTGGCTGATTCCTTAGCTTCTTTAGCTTGTAAGTTGAAATGTAATGCATCCTATTCCTCCTCTGAGCTTCCTACTCTCATTAGAGGTGCTGTTAGGCTTGATAAACTGGGTATGCCCAGTGTCCGCTTGATGTAATTTATCTTTACAATTGCTTTTACTCAATAAAATACCCACTGGTGGTTAGGTGGTAGAGTTCTTCTCTCAACCTTTCCACTAGGCAGGGCTTTCACATAAAAAAAAAAGAAGATAGTGAAACCCTTCAGTTTCAGAATGCTATAGGCAGTCTCCATGCATGCATGTGGAAATGACAATGTCTATAAAGCAAATTAAACCTTAAGTCAAAGTTTTGAATTCTTCAGCTAAAATCAATATGTAACTTCTACAGTCCACTGATAGTTTGCAGAGAGTTGAGTTGTTTGAACAAAGATTTATTGTTTTATGAATTTGGCACGTAAACTGTCGGGAGACATGTAATCACCTCTGCACGTGGATTGTGCTAGCTTTCACAGAAAAATTCCACACCTAAGTACATAACCATGCATGACTATGCATAAATCTTTGAAGTCGATTCTGCTGGTTCGGGTGCCGGAGGGGGTGACACAGAGAGAGAGGGATCAGAGAGAGAGAGGGTGCCAGGTGGAACCTTTAATGTTGTAGTCGGCGAGGGTGCGGCCGTCCTCCAGATGCTTCCCGGCGAAGATGAGATGCTGCTGGTTCGGGGAAATGCCCTCCTTGCCCTGGATCTTAGCCTTCACGTTGTCGATCGTGTCCGAGGAGTCGACCTCCAAGGTGAACTGTGCTTTGACCGCAGGGGGAGGGGGGGCTCCGGCGGAGGGGGGCTCGGGCGGGAGGCCGCAGGGGGAGGGGGGCTCGGGCGGAGGTTGGCTCGGGCGGGAGGCCGCAGGGGGAGGGGGGGCTCCGGCGGAGGGGGGCTCGGGCGGGAGGCCGCAGGGGGAGGGGGGCTCGGGCGGGAGGCCGCAGGGGGAGGGGGGGCTCCGGCGGAGGGGGGCGGAGGCCGCAGGGGGAGGGGGGCTCGGGCGGGAGGCCGCAGGGGGAGGGGGGCTCCGGCGGAGGGGGGCGGAGGCCGCAGGGGGAGGGGGGGCTCCGGCGGAAGGGGGCTCGGGCGGGAGGCCGCAGGGGGAGGGGGGCTCTGGCGGGAGGCCGCAGGGGGAGGGGGGGCTCCGGCGGAGGGGGGCTCGGGCGGGAGGGGCGTGGGGGGGCTAGGGCGGAGAGGGGGCCGCAGGGGGAGGGGGCTCGGGCGGGGGCTCGGGCGGGAGGGCTCGGGCGGGAGGGGGGGCTCGGGCGGAGAGGGGCTCGGGCGGGCGGGGGCCGCAGTGGGGAGTATAACGGGATCAGCGACTGATTGGAGACCGAAGTAAATTCGGTCGCAAGAACAGCGACCGATTGGAGACCGAACTGAATTCGGTCGCTAAAACGGTCTCACATATGCGACCGATTATTTCGGTCGCCGAATTGGTCTCTATTTGGGACCGACTAGCGACCGATTTAATCGGTCTCTAAGTCGGTCGCTATAGCCACTTTTTCTTGTAGTGCGGGCTTCCATATCTAAGACACCAGCCAGTAATCATCTAGCACTCCTTACCTCCATGCCATTTCCCGCAATGCTTGCATTCTGTCTTGTCACCCGACGATCCTCCCGATCCACCAGCTTGTGGTGAAACTACCTTTGTCGGTGCATAATTTGACGGTCGAGAGAAAGGCTTCTGATTCTTCATGCGGTCTTGACGTTGAAAACTCGATGACAACCTCTTCATCAATGCTTTCTTCTCTTCTTGATACTGGTCCATTTCGCTTTCTTGTCGGCATGCCGCACTAAGAGCCTCTTCCATCGTCCGATGATTGAAGGCCACCAATCTCGTCCTCAGTGATGGTCGGAGACCCATCACAAACTTCTTCACCTTCCTCCTCTCATCAGTCAAAATATAAGGTGCATATCTCGCCAGCTCTGCGAAACGTGCCGCATACTCTAGCATCGTCATGGATACTCGAGTCAGAGTAAGAAACTCCTGCTCCATTTTATCTTGGACGTGCTCGGGAATATACTTGGCCTTGAATAGAAGAACGAATTCTTCCCATGTCGCTTCTACCAGTCCGTCTTCAAATTGGTTCCGCAGAATAGAGGACCACCACACATTAGCACGCTCCTAAAATCATATGATCCAATTTTTGAATGAGCACAACGCTAACCAATTACTTTGCACCAAATTATGAAAAATAGTTCTTTTACCTCCATCATAAATGTTGTCAGATTAACTTTCTCATTCTCCTCACATCGAATGGTCCAAAACACCTTCTCCATGGCCCGCAACCAATGCTCCGCAACTAAGGGTTGACTATCCCCCTTAAAAGATGGCGGGTTCATTCGTCGGAACCGTTCCATGATCGATGGTCCGTCAATGCCCTTTTGAACTAACTCCGATTGTGGTGAGGCTTAAACCATTCATAACATGGATAAGTCACAAAGTCCACTTAGCCTAAGGTGAAACTCCTATCGTTTACACCGTACCTGAGCTCGAGCTTGAACTTGGGCTTGTAACGCTGCATGTGCATCTGCCTGAGTTTGCATCACTCACACCAATCCTTGCATAAATGCGACGTAGTCAACCAATGGTGGGGGTGGCGGCACAGGCAACCCTTGTTGACCTTCTTCCTCATCTCTCCTAGGCTACTCCTATCGACCAGGGACAGCAGCACGGCGACCACGAGATGCCATAATAGTAGAAAGTAATAATTTAGTAAGGTGATAGCTTACATATATATATTCATTATGTATTTATTTCTTCATCGATTCTCTTTTTTTTTCTACCAATTTGTGGAACTACCTAGATTTTTGGGATATGGGCCTAGCTGATGGTTTACTTATGTAAATTCTCAACCTTTGGCTCTGATACCACTCTCTACAACACCGCACCTTAAAATCCAGTTTAGTTTCCAACTATCATCGGATTTAGGAGAGATGCCACAATGGAAAAAATTCAACAGAATAGAAACTGGTTGATGAATTACATAAATAAATAGAACAATAACCAGTGGAAGAAAAATATCAAGCCCATCAGTTAATTCCACTTCTCAAAATCACAATAGTCCAACTAACAGAACATAAAAGTTCCTTATAACAGTCCATTATTACAATGCGATAAAGATGCTAACACAATCACCTCAACTGGAAAGGAGAAGGAGAAACTAACAATCACACTAAACCTTCGTGATCGAAGTCATAATGCACTAGTGCCTCGTCTTCACCAGCGGAGTCACCTGAAAATGTTTACAAGCATGAGTCTACGAATAGACCCAACAAGTCACCAAATTGAAATATGTTCCTTTTTTCATGCCCAACTTACTACGAGGGTACTTAAACTTACAAAATACTATAATGCTTAGAACATGAAACAAGGTGCTGGGAATTTAAAACTGTAACCACAAAACAAGTATCTTCATAACTATCTCTTGTAAAGAAACACCATCCTATTCATATTTTCAAATAATGGAAACAAACTTTCGCATAAGGTATATGATTGAAGCAGATTTCAGAATAGAAATTTCAGATCACACTATTTCAGAAATCATATACTTTTACATATTTTAGATATAGAGATAGAATTTTAGATACACATGGCCTAGACATAGTGCCCAAACCACCATTAGAATGTCAGAACAGTCAGATACTCAGTCACCTAGGCAATGGAGACGAGTCTTGGTTACTGCGCAGAATCGGGGAAAGTTCTTCCCACCTTAACCAGTGGAATATATCCACCTCCAGGATTTCACCCCGTGCCCTCGAGGTCGGAACAGATTGAGCCTCCCCATAGGGACATTTCTATAGTTTGGCTCCAGACCCTTCTATGGCGGCAATGTCCATATAGCCAATATAATAGCTTAATTTTTCCATAGATTTCAAGAATACAATAGGTTTCTAATTTTTGAAAATAGAAACAAGCCTATTTCTAAGCTACACATGCGTATAAACAGTTCGTAATTATTAGCACAGAATTTTAATGAACATAAAATTTTTACAGCAAGTTACCAACTTAATCATCTATCATTTCCTAATTGTTCATATTTTTTGGAAGAAAAATGACCTTTCAAAACTCTTTATTTGCAAGTTTCTGGAATTTAGAAAATATGTATATATTTTTGGCCACCCATGCGTAGAAAAAAATTCATAAGTATGAGTGCAGATTTTCTGTGAGCACAAAACTTTTACTGTGAGTTATTAACATGGTTTTCTATAATTTTTTAATTTTTCATATTTTTTTGAATTAAATTGGCCTCTCAAAATACTCTTTTCATGAGTTGTTGGAAACCGGGACAAAACACAGGATGCATCGACCTATGTATAGGATGTGCATCGAGCTTAGTCTGAGCAATACACAATGTGCATCGACCTTAGTCTTAGCAATACACAATGTGCATCGACCATAGTCTGAGCATTACACAATGTGCATCGACCTTAGTTTGAGCAATACACAATGTGCATCGACTTTAATCTGAGCGATACACAATGTGCATCGACCTTAGTCTGAGCATTACACAATGTGCATCGACCTTAGTCTGAGTAATACACAATGTGCATCGACCTTAGTTTGAGCATTAAAAATCATCTTCGTTAAAACCCGGCCGATCATCATGCAAAATACGTAAATAGATGGAAAATCTAGAATTTTCATGAAAACCTTATTTCTTATGCTTTTCAAATTCTTTTTGACCCAAAATACCTAAGAAAAATCAAAAACCAAATAAATATATAAAAACCATTTAGTTTTGGGACTTGCATGATTACATTAACATATTAAGGGTTTTTTTTGGCCGAGCAGAAATAGAATCTTAACAAAAACCAAAACAGACATTTGGGATCGTAATAATACAACATCCTGAGTAAATTAGAACATGCCAAAGGGACAACTTTGAGATTTAGAAACTTGCCTCAATGAAGAAAATGACAGATCGAAAGAAACACTTCTCGATGAAATCTCCTCACCAAATCCCGCCTACTACCGCACGTTCACAGCCCAGAAGTCCTTCAAAAGACTCCTGCATTGCCTTCCCTTCTAAACTCTCTTACTCCCAGCAGGGAACAAGAGCGCTCACACCCTTCACTCTCAGAACAGAGGAAAAATAAAAACACCAATGCCTCCCACGACTTGCAGAGAAAATGAAGGAAAAGGAGTGCCAACTCCCTTCCAATCCCACCCTTTAAAGGGTCATATGGTTGTTATGAGGGGTTTTAAATCTCAACCCTTAATCTAATTAATCTAAATCAAATGGCAAGGGGAAACACTGAAACGGTCAAACGCACCGTGGAAATCTCTGCACGCAAGACTACCATGAAAATGAATTTTACGAATAGTAACGCACAGTAACATTTTTCACTATTCATTGGCCACTTTAAAATTTTATATCTCACAATATAAAAATAATTTAAAAATTATAATTGTTACTCATTAATCACCTCGATTTACTCTACCATAGAAAAATATAAAATAAATAAAATCCCATGAAATAAAAATTACCCCCAAATGAATAGTAACCTCGTCAAAAAGAACAATTGGACATTTAAAACCTACCATTTCTCACCTGTTTCTCTGGTTGTACCTATATGCATTTACGTGAGTTTCATTTAAAACCCACTATCTCTCATTCATTTTCCTGTTATATCTATATTCATTTATGTGGGCTTCATTTAAAACTCACTACTCACTCGTACATATATTATTTGTTATGCACATATGTTACGTGAGTTTTCTTAGGAAAAAGGGTAAAACCCAACAACAACTATTCATTAGCCACTTTAAAAATTGATATATCATAATATAAAAAGAATTTAAAAAATCTAATTGTTACCCATTAATCACCTCAATTTACTCTACCATTAAAAAATAAAAAATAAATAAAAAACTTGAGAAATAAAAATCACTCTTAAAATGAATAGTAACATTCAAAATGAACAGTAATGCCTTTAATGGACTACGAGACCCACTCTCTTGTTTTAGAGTTTACGTATGTATATATATATACTTGTGCTTCCCTTCTTCTTAGAACATGAAGACAAAACAAAACTTAACTAAATATTTCTAGTTGACAGATAATTATCTTAATATGAATATATATTTATATTTATAAAATATGGATAAGACAAATTAAATTGTATATTCTTAATTACTCAAAATTGGATTATAATTAAGAGAAATTTACTTAACTCGTTTTCATATATTTTTTTTATTTGAAAAATATTAGTCAAGCACAAGCAATAAATTATTCATGCATTAACCAAAAATATAATATATTATGAGTTATGATAAAATTCTAGCGCACTACATTGTTGACTCTATTAACAGAAAATTTTGTTTCTTTTGAATTTGGTTCCAGAATTCTACATTCATTAGAGTCAAACACAACACTATGACCTCTATCACATAGAGTTATGCTCAGCAGATTATATTCTAGACCTTAAACAAGCAAAACATTCTCAATAGAATTTGAGAAATTCTTACCAACTTTACCTGAACCAATGATTTTTCCTTTATTATTCCCTCCAAAAGTGACATGACCTGCTTCTTTCTCCACCAAGAGATAGAATTTGGTTATGTCCCCAGTCATGTGTCTTCAACAGCCACTATCAAGATATCATCGATTATGCACGGCTGCAAGACACTCCTACACAAGGAATTAAGTAACAATGTTTGGAACCCAAGAACAATTGGGTCCCAATAAACTTTTCATTTCAGCAAAGCATGATAACATGGATTTAGGAATCTAGATTTTCTTTACATTCTTGGTTTCCTTGCTTAGTGGAGAGTTTGGATTCTTATTTTCAGTCTTCACATTGCCTCTTTGTTTAGAAACCTTTTGAGCCTTTGATGTTTGGTAGAAGTTAGAAAAAGATTATTTCTTGGTCCATTGAGTCCACTGATGGGGTTTTGATTGGTAGAGGTTATCATATCTCTTAGGATAATGAGGTTGACTTGGTCTATTAACATATGAATGATAACTGTCCCAGAAGTAGGACCGTGTTGACCTGTAAGGGTGTGAGTGTCGACCTCTCCCCTGTTCTACCCATTCATAATGGGTTCTGTTTGATGGATGTGTCGACCTCCTGTAGCTTGCGTGTCGACCTCTCCCCTGTTCTACCCATTCATAACGGGTTCTGTTTGGTGGGAGTGTCGACCTCCTGTAACCTAAGTGTCGACCTGATGGAGCGTCTCTAGCCGTCTGTCTGGGTGATGACCAAGAGTGCATCGACCTTTGCTGAGGATAGTGTTGACCTGTGCTACCCCTTAGACCATTTCTATTCTGAGTGTGTACGGACTTGGGCTATGGATTGGATGGACTTGAATGGAATTTTTGAGGAGTTTTCTTAGGGATTCTAGGGTTTTTCTTTAGGGGGTCTCCCACTTTTTCTTTTCCT
Source organism: Amorphophallus konjac (assembly GCA_022559845.1). Taxonomy (NCBI): domain Eukaryota; kingdom Viridiplantae; phylum Streptophyta; class Magnoliopsida; order Alismatales; family Araceae; genus Amorphophallus; species Amorphophallus konjac. The sequence continues at coordinate 184,449 of JAHNEJ010002791.1, read as the reverse complement.
TTATTGTTTGATATTCCTTGGCTTTGAACGGGTTTTGAGTTTGAGGTAGATGCATCTGAAGATGAAATAAATGTGATAGTTTTTAGACCAATCTCTTTCTTTTTCGTGGGGTTGTAACCTAGCCCTTCCTTATTAAAATTCATCTTAGTTCCTAACAGGGCATTAAGGTTGTATGTTCCATCTACAAAGTTTTCAAGCAATTTTTGTTTCTCTTCCAACTCCTTTTGCATCTTCTCAATATTCTCTTGCAATTTTGTATTAACTTCCTTGACAACTATGTATTTTTCATTGGACATTTTACTGTCATCTTCATAGCTTTGCATCTTTAATTTCAAATTATCAATTTCATTTCTCAAACTTTCATTTTCCGTTTCTAAGTCGTTCAACTCACTCCTCCCATACTCCATTTGTTCAACCAATTTCTTTAGATTAGAAACTTTAGATTCCAGGGAAGCATTAGTGTCACTCAGTGTGTGATCATGCACAATGGTTTAAATTTTCTTCTTCAAGGTTTTGTTTTCTTTCTTATACATATCATATTTATCTATCAGTTCGAAATAAGCCTCTTCCCAATCACTAGCGGAGAAATGTTGGAAGGGAGAATGTACCACAGATTCTTCGTCTCCTTTAGCCATTAGACACAAGTCTTCCTTTTCATTCTCTGTGGAGGTAGTTTCTTCCTCTTCTTCTTCCTCATCACTCTGCGTAGACACCATTGCCTTGTTTTTCATTCCTTTTCATTTCGTGGAAGCTTTCTTCACTCCATCAGAGCACTCAGATTTGATATGCCCTGGTTTCCTGTAAGAATAACAAACAATTCTATCATATTTCTTCAGGTTTTCAGGTTTTGACCTGAAGGCTTTCTTTACCTGAGACTTCCTATTCCTGAAGCCTTTACCTTCCTTTCTTAGAAAGTTCTTGAATTTTCAGGTGAGCATAGCTATCTCATCTTCATCTTGGTTGCTACTTGATGACTCACCTTCATCTGAGGCATCTTGATTGCCGGGTCCCGCTTTTAGAGCTATGGACTTTTTCTTACTTACCTCTGCTTCCTTATTCTTCAGGTTCATCTCATAGGTCATTAAGGACCCTATGAGTTCTTCCACCTTAGTGGTTGATAGATCTTTGGATTCTTCTACCACTGTTGCTTTAGTATGCCAGGCAAGGGTCAATGATCTGAGTATCTTCCTCACTATTTCCTGCTCTAGGTAACTCTTTCCTAATTATGTCAAACTGTTAGTAAGCAGAGTCAACCGAGCATACATATCAGATATCAATTCATCTGGCATCATTCTGAATTTTTCATACTCTGAAATTAACATGTTGGCCTTGGTCTCACGTACCTGAGATGTGCCTTCGTAAATTACCTCTAGACGATCCCACATCTCCTTGGTCGTGGCACATGTTGATACCCTCGAGAACTCCACAAGGCCGAGAGAGCACTGCATTATATGATTGGCACCCTAGTTGAGTGTTTATCTTCTGATTTGCAGACGGGTCCAAGTTTCCTCGTCTTCGGGAAGCTTATATGGACCCTTGCTTACAACACGCTAGATTTCATGATCTTGGGCACGTATAAAGACATGCATGTGGTTTTTCCAATATGGATAGTTAGACCAAGTAAAGAAGGGTGGTCTATTAATAGAATGCCCTTCGGGCATGTGACCCTTAGCCGCCATTCCACCGTTTCTCTCAAGGTCGTTGGACCACAATCTGACAGACAAGGTCTGATACCATGTGATAGATAGGATTGGCGGATCCAGAGCGGAGGGGTAAATAGATCAGCCCCTTTCTTTTGCAAAAGACTAAAGATAGAAAAAATTGCAATAAAAGATGGAAGGTAGGAAACTCCTATTTCGCAAGATACAAGTAAAGAGATTGAAAGACGAGCCTAGTCAAGCATCTAGCGAAAATCACACGCATACACAAACCAATGAGACAGGGTTTTTAAGGTGGTTCGGTCTCTATCCAGAGACCTACGTCCACCCCTCACTCAACTGAGTGAGGCTTCACTAGTGCACACGCACCAAACAACTGATACACAGCTTCAAGCATAGAGAAAAACTCTCCAAACCGCTGACAAACAGCTTGCGGGCACACAAGGCCCAAACCCACAGATCTGAGACTGCACTCAGTCTGTCTTCCTACTCACAGGGTAGGGAATATTATGGAATGTTTGAAATAAAAGAGAACCAAGAAACTAAAGAAAAAACATGATAGAGCAGACAGGATGAATCGTTGAAAGTAGATAAGAAAACTCTTGTCTATGGACTGGAGGAAGTTCACGACGGCTTCCATAAATGCGTCTTCTTCACCAAAAGCTTGATTGGTTGCTTTCTTGCTTGGAGGAACAAGATGCAGATTGGCAACAAGGATCTCCCACCCTTCTCTATTTCCTAGTGCCTGTTCTTTCCCTTCCAAAGAATGGGCTTCAAAAACTCCTTCCTCAAGCTTGCCACGGACCCGTCTCTTCTCTATTTCCTGAAATGTTCTTCTTCTATCTTGTCTTTTCTCCCGTGCACCCCACGCGCATGCCCAAGGAGAGAATCAAAATATGCTGTGGGGACCACCTTTGGATGAAGTCAGTGCAGTAGATGATTCTCTGCAAAAAGTAGCCTTCCAGAAGCACCTTTCTAGTGATAGCGTAAAACGCATGTCGTTAATACGCCTGCTACCAAATTTAAATATTCGGCTCACAAATTAAATAGAATAGTAAAGTGATGAGACCGAGTCAAATCCACGGAGAAGTTTAGATTTGAGAGTTGAAGACCTTGGGTTTCTAAGTTTGAAAATCATGAGAGTGGAGTTGAAACTTTGATATTGAAATTGAGAAATTAAGATTCATTAAAGAAAGTGAAGGAACGATGAAAATTCAAGCTTAAAAATTAATGAGGCAAGTGAAGGAAAAATAACAGAATCAACACGATCACCAAACTTTAAACCAGAAAAATAAACATAAATGGATGAACCAAAGAAATAAATAATAAGATCAATTCCACTCAATTTAAAAGACAAGATTAACACAAAAAGAAATATTGCGTGAATCAAATGAGAAATTTAAATGAATAATAAGAGTGAAAGAAATTGTTGCATGAAGGGGGCCTCCTGCCCCTCTCTCCTTGCTTCTTCTCAAAAACACTAACAAAACAAAACTCTCACAAGAACTAACAACAACAAAAGAACTCAAATGCATTTCTAAAGCAACCCCCTTCTCAACCCCATCTCATTCCCTCCTTTTATAGGCCTTAAACTAACCCCTTTCCTTCAGGTGAACATCTTCATTTTGTGTTGAATTATCTTTCTCTATCTTCTCTCCTCTCTTTCTCTCTGCGCTCTGCTCTCTGTGTCGACCGCCTGTGTGAACCACTGGCCGCCAGCCGCGGTGTGAAGCCTCGTGAAGACCGCCATCGCATGTGCTGACTTTGTCGTGTTGACCGTGTGCCATAGTGCCTTGGCCGACCTCCCACCAAAGCCCGCCAACGCGAAGCACCCGCCTGCGTGAGGAAGCTTCCTGCCACGGTGCGCCCGTGTGCGCCCTCCTGCGAAAGCGGCTTAGCCGCGTTGACCTTCATCCACCCGCCAGCTGCCTCCGCCGAAGGCGCCGTTCGCCTCACGCCTGTGTGAAGGCTTTCGGTCGCATGAAGAGTTGCTGCTACCGACCTGCTATATATATTATGTATATAGATATATTATGAATATATATATATTATATGTATATATATATCTATTAAAAACCCAGGTATTTAATGTTTTGGTTTTTTATCATTTTTATTTTATTTTCACCAAGCTTAGGGTTTGGCCCATTTATCTTATTTTTATTTTTATTTATTTATATTTCTTTTTCTTCTCATGCTTAATGATATTTGGCCCATTCTTGCGTAGACTTGTGGAGTTATTGTCGCTTTCCGGGTGCCTGTAAAATATTATCAAAATGTAATTAAATTTCTCAAACTAAATATTTTGATCTGAAATTGAAATTAATTGTGATGAGTGCATATTTTTTAATATTAAAGCTCATAAAAAGTATGTATATCATAAATTAACTCCTAAAAATGCACACTTATCACACCCCCCAACTTACTCATTGCTAGTCCCTTAGCAATGTAAATAATTTTAAAGTTTAGGACCAACAAGAGTTTTAAAATATCTATGCCTCATTTTCAGATCATCTTTCATAGGTTTGACTTAGGAGCATGATTTTCGGATCAATGAAGCATGCTAGCCGCAAATGAGATATAACTGAGAATGCACTCATAGCTCAATAGCACTCGTGCTCGTGAAATCTAAATCCACAACCAAACAATTGCATCCCTCATATTTCTATTTCAGATAGGTGTCATTCAACTCTATAGTGTTCAATTTGGAACATTGAGCATGGTAACTTTCACTCTGTCTTATTTCATTTTTTTTTCAAACACATGGTGCTGCACATCCTTCACCGTTTTACGTGAACATCAACTCTTACCTTATGAGAAGTAGGCCCGATTACTAAGATCCAGGATATTTTCCATGGTTTTTTTTTCATACTTTTTTTTTCAATGTGTGATTTTCACACTTGATTTGGCAGGTAGCTTTTTCCAAAAAGATTTCTTGACTGAAAACTATAAACTAATAGACACCACACTTAAATAACAGAAGACTTGTCCAGCTTGCTTCATTAGTGTATAAGTGACTTTTTTTATCAGTGCTAATGGACTTTTAGAAGATTCTAAGTCAGTTTCTCTTGACTATATTACAAAATAATCTCCATCATTCCTCTCCATAGTCTCTTCCATTCCGGATTCCCTTTGGTGAGAATATGAATCAAGAAAACTCAGTTGGGTGTTTTTTTTAAATGAGGTTGTATATGAATGTAGCAACATGCAACATGATTTCTGTCCCCCCAACTTAAATGACATTATCCTCAATGGCATGAATAATATGGAACAATAGAACAATGCAGACATGGTAGTTTCGGGAAAACGGGACAACCTGACAAAAGTGAACTTCGACGGACATCCTTACTGGAATGAGAGGTAATATTTGGCTTTGAAAATATGAGCAACAGAGTAAGCAATCAGCTCTCTCCCCCCAACTTATCCTTTATTCAAACCTGTAAAATAAAAACACAAACACAAGAAAAACTTGGGTTGCCTCCCAAGAAGCCATTTATTATCACACGCAAATCATTAAAACTTTCGGTTGCCTCCCAAGAAGCGCTAAGTTTTACGTCATCAAGCAGACGCAATGTAGCTCATTAACCAACGTGTGGCATTCAGAATGAGCCACCAAGTGATCTTATCCTCCGATAAAGTTCAGCCCTTGTACCATTAGAGGAAAAGATTATGCCTCGACGCATGTGGGCTAGAATCATGCCAAGGTGGGTCTAGGAATCTGGAAGGACCCCCTCGGTCAGAGAATGATGGAGGAATTATCATATCTTCAATTAAAAAATATTCATTTATATTTTTAAGGTCGTTATAAGTATTAAACACATCAATGCGGACCTTAATTTCCCTTAGCTTTTCTCCCTCATCCTCACTTTTAGGATGTACTTGCGTGTTGAGTAGGTAAGAAAGGATGAGGGTATTATGGGTTGTTGGGGAGTCCACCACATGGCTAGTGTCAAGGAGACATAGAGGATGATTGGGAATGAAATAAGTGTGCTCCTCAACACAAGGATTCTCATAAGAGTCAGATAAATCTGACCAGTTGGCGAGTTGTAAAATATTTAGAATGATGGTGGAGTCACCAAGGTCAGGGATGGGTAAAAGATCCACATCCTCCCCTAAATTAGGAGATGCCCGGCTAAAGTGAATTTCAAATGGAGTACCTGATTCCTCAATTACCCAAGTAGAATGGCTTATGGCCACACTCAATTCTCTCTCGACACTCACATTTTCTTTGTCCTTTACTTGGAATAAGGACTCATCAATTTCAGGAAGGAAAAGTAATAGACTTTGATCATTGACTGGTAAATCCTCTTCCTCTTCTTCTCCCCCCGAGTCAAGATCAACAGACTCATCATAATCCTCTTCACAAATGGAGTTGGTTTTAGGCTTCTCAGGCTGCTCTTCACTAACTTCTGTTAAGTCCTCCTCATAAGACTCTATGATCCCCTCAAGATCAAAAGTGATATGAGTGTTAGATTGGGGAATCATGGATTGATCATATGGACTTTTAGTATTATCAAATCCAGGAAGTTGGCTCTCAAGACTTGTAGTGGAGTTGCTAGACATTTGGTCCACTTCCATTTCTATGATGTTTTTAGTAACCCAGCTTAATTGGACCTCAAAGTTTTACAGTTGTTCTTGGAAGGCTTGTTGTTGAGTCTGGAAGAGCTATTTCAATTGATCAAACATCTCCTCTTTATTCAAATCTGTGTATGGAGGAGATAGATAAGTGGGCTGAGAGTCAGACTGTGATGGATAGTAATTTGGAGGGCACTCAGTCTGAGAATGAGGTGGTGGAGAGTGTGTGGGTTGTCCTTCATAATGAGCTCGATCATAGGAATCATTTGGGTATGGAGCCCAATTTGGAAAATCTTGTTCTTGAGGACTTTGGGCTTGATCATGATAAGACTCCCAAGAAGAATCATGTTGATCTCTCCAACTAGAATTAAAGTTGTGTGGACATGGGTCACAATAAAGTGTGGAAAGGTCTTGAGACATTTGGGCTTGCCTTGCTTGGTTCATCTAAGAGATTGGTGGTTGATCGTCTCAGCTATAGTTATAAGTATATGAAGATGATTCGTAATTGGGCTGAGAAAATCGTTGATCATATTGGGCTGGCTCCAAGGTGAAAGGTAGATCATGGACCCCTTGGAAGAAATGAGTGGTTGGAGCGTGGTCTTGGGTAAATGATGGAAACTAGGCCATCATAGGTGATGGGATCTCATTGTGGGCCGACCACGAGTATGGACTTTCATAATAGGTTGGGCTGTTTTGGGTGAAAAATGTGATTTAGTTTGGGCAACCACCTACATAATGGGCCGGGCTAGCCCACATGTGATCATTATCATGGCGACTAGGTGGTATGAAGGGGTCTTGATCCATGGCTAGAAATTGATCAAATTTATGAGCTGATGGGTCAAACCTGTCAAATTTGTGTGCCCAATCCATAGATGAAAATTATGCTCTCACCATTTTTTATATATTTTATTTTTTCTTCCTTTTTCATTTTTTAATACAACCAAATTATCAAACAAAGTCCAACTTAGATCCACCATGAAACTTGTCCACTGGCCAGGTAAGAGGTGGGGAAGTGGGAGGGTCCCCTTGCTTTCACAAGGTCCTAATTAAGTAACCATTTTCCCGCTTATAGCGTTTGCCGTTTACCTCTAGCCTTAGACACCCGTTTCAAAGATGATAGTGGGCCCAAGTTGTGCCCCCTTTTTTTGTTCAAGTGATGTTTTTTTTATTATTTAGTGAACTGAGCTAGTCTACCATAGTTTCTTTTATTTTTTTTTTATTTTTTTAAGAACATTCCTAAGTATGAAAACTATTTACATATGGAAAGTAAAAATAAAGAAACTAAATCTATGGAAATAGGGTAAGAGTACTAACCTTAATCATATTTTCTCGTTCTTTATTTGACAAATAAAAAATAACGAGATTAGAAGATAAAGAAGACTTACCTCGAGGAGACACAACATTTATTTTTTACATTTTCAAAATTTTCTATTTTTTGTGTTTTTGCTGATCTTTTTATTTTTCTGCAAAGATAAGAGTGAGCACTAATATATATACAAAAGAAAATACAAAGCTATCAACTTCAAATTCAAAAACCTCCCCGGCAACGGTGCCAAAATTGATAGCGTGAAACATACGTCGTTAATATGCCCACTACCAAATTTTAAATTTCGTTCCACAATAAATTAGAGAAAATAGTTAAATGGTGAGATCGAGTCGAATCCACAGAGAGGTTTAGATTTTTAAGTTGAAAACCTTTGAGTTTTTAAGTTTGGAAATCAAGAGAGTTGGGTGGAAAACTTGGTATTGAAGTTGAGAAATTGAGATTGATTAAATGAAGTGGATGAACTATGAAAACTAAGGCTTAAAAATTAATGAGACAAGTAAAATAAAAATGATAGAATTACCACAGTCACCAAATTAAATACTAGAAAAATAAACAGATAAATAAAAGAAAGGGCAAGAAGAACAACAATATCAATTCCACTCAATTTTAAAGGTAAGATTATAATTGGATAGGAAGAAAATTTAAATCAAAGATGAGATGACTAATATAATCTTAATAATAGAAAATATTATAAGAGGCAAAAGAAGAAATTTAAAAGAATAATAGAAGTGAAATAAATTATAACATGAAGGGCCCCTGCCCTCCTCTCCTTACTTCTTCCTTCGGACACCAAGCTTAACCCAAAAGGAACTCCAAAAGATTCTCCCCAACCCACCAACAGAACTTCAAATACACTGTCAAAAGATCTCAAAATAGCAACCACCAAACTTCTCAGAACTCTCCCTACGTAACCCAATAGAACTAAACAAAACAACAGCACTCCAACCCCAAAACTAGAACTCCCTCTCTCAAAACTCTAAAGAATAGAACCCAAAAATTATCACCACCCGGGAGCTCTTCTCTCGCCAACCGGAGCCCCTTTTATAGGGCCAACTGGAGCTCTTACCCTCTTCTCTCTTTCTCCACTCCACGTGAACCACGACGTTGAAGCCGCAAGAGTGGGCAACGTGAGAAGAACGAGAGGGGCGTTTGGCCGTGAAAAACCTTGCCTGCTTGCCGGCATCTTCAACCTCCTTACACTCATTTTCCACTTGTGCAGCCACCTACTGTCGCATTTGAGGAATTTCTTCCTTCAGAGATGGGGCCAGCCGCTTGCTTTGAAGAACCAGTCGCTTGGCCGCCATGCATGGGGAGAATTGAAGAAATGGTTGGTGTGTGGGGGCTCTGCTGCATGCGTGAAGGGAGGTCGTGTTCGTTGATGCCCATGTGAAGGAGCTCGCTGGCCTGAAGAAGCCACCTACCGTTGGAGATCCGCCACCGCCGAAGCTGACCTTCGCCTAGCCACGCGTCCGCCTGCAGCCGCTGTCGACGTCCTCCCGTTGACTGCTAGCCTCTCTCCTCCGCCGCGTGACAACGCCTTCTGCCGCGTGAAAGGGCCTGCCACTCATTGACGTCCTCTGCGCCCTCGAGAAGCCGCTGGCATGCGAAGCCTTCCGCTGCTGCATTTGCCCGCGTGGACGCTGGCGCACCTGCCATCGTGTTTGAGCCACTGTTGGCCTTCGTGTTGACCCGTTGAAGCCTGATCACGTGAGAAATGCCTTGGTTGACTTGTGAAGCTGCATGCATGGGCTTTTGCTACATAAAAAGCCTCCACGTTATATATATATATTCTATATATATCTAATACCAGCGGCTTTTCTTTTGTTTGTTTGTTTTTAATTTTATTTTAAACAACCCCATGGGCCTTTAGCCCATTTGTATTTGTATTTTTATTTTTTTTTCTTTATTTTTTTTCTTTTTGTAATGGACTTTGGCCCATTATTGTGCAAACTTGTTGAGTTCGTGCCATCGTCCTTTTTGTGCCTGCAAAATAAGTAAATTTATTTATTAAAATTACTTAGTTCCATCAAACTAAATATTTTACTCTAGATTGTGATTAAGTGTGATAAATACATAGTGATGCATCTTAAAGTTCATAAAAGTGTGTTATAACATTAATTAACATATAAAAATACACACTTATCACCTAGTACGAACAGTATCCCAATGATTACTTGCAGATCCTTGTTCTAGGAAGTTATCGAATTCAGATCCGTTCCACGCGTCATCGATGGTGTCGACACTCTTCAGTTGAAGTGTCGACACTTCCCACTTGATTTTAGAAGAGTAGTTGCGTTCTTCACCATGGTGTCGACACTTCCGAGCTTACAGGTCGACACAGATACCACCAGCACGAACGGACGGAAGCCTTTTGAGTTGCAGTGCCGACACTACGCCCTATCGGTGTCGAGGCATGATCCTCAGACAGAATCGGGCTTCTGTCACAATTGTTCTATGGTGTCGACACCATCAGCAAGCAGTGTCGACACTCTGAGCATACCAGATCCTAGATAGAACCATGAATCTTCCACGTTTGTTCTATAGCGTCGACACTTTTAACTGGTAAGATCGACACTCTGATCATGCCAGACTTAGACCTATCTTAAGAACTCTTCAACAATTCAGTTAGACAAACAACAAAGATTTAAGCTAAAACTACTAATAATGATTCATGATATGTTATCATCAAAATCAGAGGACACAACAACCTAGTGCGTAACAACGTTGTCTGCGGTGCCTGATGCAGATTTCCTCAAACGTAGAGCCATACAGATGTACGGTCTCTAGAGTAGATCTACACCAATCCTCATGCAATGACGGTGCCCACCCGTTCTTTTCCCCGGCGCGTGCAAACCGCGAATCCTCCAAATTGCTCCTGTTTCCCTCCTTCAACCTTTCTCCCATGAGAGGAAGAGAGAGAGATCAACAAGGGAGACAGAGAGAGAGCAAGAGGGAGGGGAGGGGAGGAGAGAAGAGGAGTGGTGGTTTTCTTCCTTTGAATGCTTGGCCTTGTTAAGAAAACACTCACGTAGGACATATATAGGTGGGATGGGTTCTTTCCAAAAGAACCCTTAATCACCAATATTGTATATATATCCTCCATATCATTGTACATATATATTAAGCCCTTCTTTATGTTCCTTTCCAAAGGAATTGAAGGATTTTAATATATATATATATATATATATATATATATATATATATCTTTACAATAATATCCCGTCACCTGAGAATCTTATATGTGTTATCCTCTAGGCCCATAGTCACTCTGGTTTAAGGCCCATAAACTTCTGATTCCCAATTAGAAGTAAATTAAACTCATTATTCGTTTCTACAAGAGCCGAATAATAGTTTTATTCATATCGGACCTATGATCACGTTGGGTCAAGCAAATCCACATGATCTCAAAGGACCCCGGGTTCAAACCACCCTATCTGGTACCTGTAAGTCTACAGTTGCAACATCGCTAAAATCCCTCGCTCTTTCTATGAGTCTGGTTCGATCGAGGTTTGGTAACTGTCAAACCCCATGATCGTGTCATTCGACCACGACCTCCTAAAAGTGTATGACGTCTGTTCCATACGAACTCACATGACCCTGGCCAGAGATTTAGTGGAGCGTCAGTGTCTTGACCCATTAACTGTCTGATATATACCCGACAGTCAGTGATCCCTTCTTGACCTTTGATGATCTTCACACGTATCCTGATATGGTTAATGACTTGGCAATTCATGACTTATGGTTAAAGTCACTTAGCCAACTATCAAATAATTTCAGTCCTCATGTAAGATCCGATCAATGTCTCAGGTTAAAGGACCAACGATGCTACTGAGACAATTGGATCTTCAGTAGACATTAGGTATAATCAACCATCTGAAGATCCAATGGCGGATCCGTCCAGTGTACATCCTCCCAAGACGTACACCTACACATATGTATTGGTGTCCCACACCAGTGACCATGAGACTGCTCACCCACACATCATGTGCACTGGTTTAATAGGTAATCAAAGTCCCCGAGTGATTACCCTCCAACCAGGAACAATTTTAAGGTATGTGTCCATGTAAAGTAAGTCTCATGATCGAGATCTCATCTCGAGTTGACTTCACAACCACATATCCTAGGGAGATCGTAGAGTAATATATAATTATAAATTTACGCTCAAATACCACTTTATTAATGATGAACAAGATTGTAAAACTATCGGGCCTACCCGACCCTAGATTGGCTTGGAGGACACCCAATACTAACAGTTGAAACCCAGACTGTGACATGGGTGAATTATGCGGATTTGGACTGCGAACATACTAAGATTGCCAGTTTGGCAGTATCGTTAGACTCAGAAATTGACACAGTGGAAATTGACAGGATTACCATGGTGGGTAATGACTTTGACTTCAGTCGAGCAGGGGGCTATCACATTGACCATCCGAAGGGTCGCCATTTGGTGAAGTTTCTGAAGACCTTCAGTCTTGGCGGCAAGAACAACTACATCATGGCTCGTCAACTGGAGTACGTCATTTTGAGAGAAAGGGATAGCTTGATGGAGAACACCGTGAGGGGGGAGCCTATGTACCGCCCAGGCAACTCCCGCAAGTGGGACGCCATTCTAGGCGTGGCAGAGTTATCAGCTGAAGATGATATGTTGACGCGAGCCCCCGTGTTCACCCCTGCTCAATGGGATAACACCGCCGGTCGGGTGCACAGGGAGAAACGGGGCTTCGACATGTTTCTGGCTCCCTTGAAGTGGGGCTACAAGGAAGAACATTTTCTGCTAAATTATATGGCTGTTAAATTCAAGCATCAGCTAGCAGTGGACTGCTTTGCTGACATGAGTGCTTCAGACGCCCACTCTTTTAGAGAAGGTGCCATAGAGTTTACAGATTATGTGCTATAGCACTATGCTCCAATCCTGATCACCACAGGGGTGTATCACAGCGTCTACGCCTCTCGCTTCAGGTACCCTATTTCAAAAGGACTTTGTTGTGGGATGATTGAGGTCTTCAACTCCGAGTTTAATACTTTCTATACTGCGGAGGGCGAAACCTCGTTGGATTTATGGAGCATGTCCTAGCTCAGCAGCTTGCCTATTGAGGGTGAGCCTTATGAGGAAGTGTGCCTCCCTGACCTTCTGAACGATGAAACGGATGGAGAGGGTCGGTACACCCTGGCTTTTCATATCAGTATCTAATGAAGGTATATCGGGAGCTATTTCTCACTTCCTCCGAAGAGCCAATCGATGCTTCTCCTTCAAAGATGAAGAAGCGGCTAGAGAAGAAGCGGGTACGGATGAGCCTGTGGCTAAAATACTTATTTCACGGCGAGACGTAATATGACAACTTCCGTTCTGCTGGAGCTGCCACAGTGAAGTTGAAGAAAAGGGGTAGGAGGAAGGTCGACCTCCCAGAATCCATGGTTAAGGATCAGAAGAGTGAGCCTAACCCTGTCGGAGTCAACGCCTTAACACACTGTGCTACCTATCTGACTTGCTGGTTGTGCACGTTTGCCGTGCCCTACGGTGACGAGAGCATCATCCGCCCAGAGGCCATCTACCTAGCCTATCAAATGGCATGGGGTATCAAGTTATCTTTATGCCCACCAGCTCTTTGTCTGATTTACAGGCTAGTTGGGGAGATTAGTCAAAGCCAGGTCCCATGAAATCTGAGGATAGTGGGTCCGCATCATTTCTTTAACGCTTGGGTTTGTTCGCTCTTTCCAGAGCTTGCGCCCAGAACTATTTAGGCACCCCTACTATTTCCTCGGATGATCGAGTTTGCCAGTGCTCAACTATTGGGTCCCGTAGTGCAGGGAAACAGATCTAGAAGGGGGGGTTGAATAGATCCCGCTAAAACTTATGACCAATTTAAACTCACCGACTTCACACAGCGAAAACTAAACATATACTTACTATCTGAAGATATATGTACTGATTGACATTAAACCATTCTTCATATCTGTTATGACATATACTCAACTAGCAGATAAACAGGCCAAGCCTCACGTTGTGTAGGTGAAGGATTAGTGTATGATGCACAGCAAATAAGAAAATAATGTGTGTGTGTGATTAAGATGTACCTGTGAATTGATCAAAGAGTGTGAATCTAAAAACAATTTCCTGTGAATGGGGTAGAAGAAAAGGAACCAACCACACAACCCAAACCACAAGGCACAGGGATTTTTAAGGTGGTTCGGGACCACGATGGGCTCCCTACGTCCACCCCTCACCAAAACCCGGTGAGGCTTCACTGCTGGAAACCCAGCACGGGGATAAATCCCCAACACGGAGCCAAGCTCCAACAACACGTAGGACAAAGCCTGTACACATAGAGGGACACGCCCCAACACACACATGTAGGACAGAGCCTGCACACACACACGGGGATGAACCCCAATTGCCCTGGGTCTGAAACCCAACAGCACACACACACACGAACGCTCAGACACCCAGAGCCTGTGCAACTATTGTATAGATACACACAGGAACATATTGTTCAAAGTTCAGAGAAAAAGAACAGTTAAGCATGATAGCAAATGACTATAGTATGGCTTCTGTAGACGCACTCAAAACCAAAAAACCGATGCTCTACTTTCTACAGCAGATTGATGAGATTCTTCTTCTTTTGTCTTCCACTTTCTTCTCTTGCTCTTCAATGGACGAAGCCTTGTCTTGAGTTCCTTTGATGGTGTAGGCACTTGCAACCTCTTCTTCTTCTTCCACTTCATAACCACTACAAATCTGCAGCTCCTTCTTCTTCTTCTTCTGTCTTCTTCTACTTCTTGTAACGCCTGTAGCTTCTCCTTCTTCTTCTTTCTTTCCTCTTGGAACGCCTACAGCTTCTCCTTCTTCTTCTTTCTTCTTTCTTTCCTCTTGTGGACGAGCTGAGCAACACTCCGAATGGGCTCTTCCTTGCAAAGCCTTCTCGTCACCTTTCTCAGATGGAAAACGAATTGTCTTTATATGCTGCACCTTTAATCTCAGCCATTTATCCTTGCAGATGAAACTTGAGCCATCAGATCATTTGAGAGTTCCAGATCCTAGAGAGAATGGCCAATGATTGGCCCTAAGAAGATGAGGTACGAGATCCCCTAATTGGCCTGCCAAGGGTCTTCATGTAGTACACACACGTAGGAAGCTTTTTCCCCAAGCCAAGAGGTATTTCTTGGATAAAATTTCTTCTAGCAGGATTGTGGCGACCAAGACTCCGGATACCGGGTAAACCCGATACCACTTGGAACCTGTAAGGCCTCCCAAGAGCGGAAAAACTTCGAAGGGATAGAAAGGAGTGTAAGAGTACATTGAACTTCCAGATAAAGTAGTAAGCAATTAAATTGCAATGATCAGGATTGCTAAAGCAGTAGAAATAAAATTATTTTTTCTATAACAATTAAACTAATAGAGTCCAGTCCAAAGAAAGACAAGTACAGTCCAATAGAAAAGAGAACGTACCCACATGTCGGGGGAAACCCGACACAGGCAACTCTGGCAACTAAGAACCACGCAGCAGGTACCGCCCAGCAAGAGGAAGAACTGCTACACCTGAAAAGTCTTGGGTGAGCCTCGTGTCACTGGCTCAGTAGGGATCCTGCAGAACCCTACCACAAAACACGTAGTAACAGCAGTGCTACACTAAAGCAAAGCAGTAACAACATGAGTAACAATGGTAAAAGTAAAGAGGAAAGCCTAACACGAGAACACAGTAGCCGAAGGAACCTCGGCCCTCTAAACTACTCCGAACAACAACATAAAGGTGAACCCCGATCTCACAAAGTCGGGCGTCATCGATCCGTTGTCAAATCACAAAACCCTATCATGAAAAGCCTACAAGAACAGGCAAAACCCAACCCAAGACCTACACAGTCGAAGGCACAAGACATACACGTACTCACCGTCGTGTACGCTACAAGACCCAAACCTCGAGTGAAGCCACGCACAGGCTACTCGGGAAAAGTCACGAAAACGAAAGTCATCGTGTCATGTGACAGAAGCACCACCTCACTAGAAGAACAGCCAGATGCATCCACTGACGTCTTACACTGCGCCACAAGTATCTCCCACTCGCCTAGAATGGCGGTAAACTGAGACACTCAACAGGAACAAGGAACTATAGTAACGAGTGACTAGTCAGGGTCACGCCCGTCAACGCTCGTCCAACCGCCCCTGACCACGTGTGCACACACAAGCCCAATGTCTTGAGCCTGGCCTCTAGCTAGTTTTCCCCCCCAGTAGGACGCTACCACAAAGCAAGGGGGCCCACAGAAACTAGCCTAAAAATCATCCATCGGGAACTCGCCCCGCCACCACTCCCAGGTGGGCCGACACACAGGAAAGTGTCGTCAGGCTACGACTAGTGGAGGCTCACTAGACACAGAGACTCCAAAATAGTGAACACTGAAGTACAGACAGTGTAAGCCCACCTGTCACACGTACTACGGAGCATAATGCCGTACACCACTGCAACTAGACTCAGGACAGTCAACTAGACCTGCTGACAATGATCCTTGAGTCACAAGACTCAGGTCAAGATCGTCGCACAAATTATAGCAACACGCTATTAATCAGTCTAGTCCCTAAGCTAAAAACTACGGTAAAACACATTATGGAAGACGGCACAGAACAGCCGGGTCCATAACAGCAATAATAGCAACAACGAGTCCGCGGCCCCCAAGCCGCACAATGGACTCACCATTCCGTATAACACAAAACACGGAACATGAGGGATAACTAAAAGCCCTCTAACCACATGGCATGCAAACCGAGGTACAATAACACCTCCTAGCGCCCAAAACCATGTCTCGATCCTCACAGGATAGACGAGACACTCACGAGGTCACGTGTCAACCATTAGGTCACAACCGGGTTGACCAGAAACCATAATGACCCTCGAAATAATACAAAACACTACTCGGTACAATGGTCCTCTCAGACACCCTATAACACGGTCACAGCCCTTATAGGACGTCCAAGACATCCACGGGACAATGGGCTAACTGAGGGGTCAAAGCCACACTAACTGGAAATCAAACCAACATGAAAGAACACTCTGGAATAGGGCAACTCGACTCTCAACACCTATGGGTCGACTCACAGCCCTAACCAGATCGCAATCATCCCCAAGGCCTTGATCACATGATCGCGGTCGTACCTTGAGTCGCGATGATTCATAGACGTGGTGAAGACATGTGTCGCGATGACAACGTTAACGCGCCACCCACCAAGGGCGCAATAACAATCGCGGCCACAACCTTTGGTGCGATAGCACATAGATGCGGTGCAAACACGCATCGCGATAAACCAGAGACACGGCACTCACTCTGGTCGTGATAATAGTCGCGACCAGAACCTCAGGTGTGACAACACATAAACGTGCCCCTTACCTGGGTCGCATTAACAGAGGATCGCGCCCATCACATGGGGCGCATTCCCAATCGCCAGATTGTTCATCTCCTGCACGAGATGCAGTGCATCGTTGTAGCGCGTTCCACTGAGAACGCGGTATACACGACCGACGTGTTCTCGTTACGGAGTGAAAATCAGAAAATCCACACAAAAACCCATTTTCCACGCCC
Organism: Amorphophallus konjac; assembly: GCA_022559845.1. Lineage (NCBI taxonomy): Eukaryota > Viridiplantae > Streptophyta > Magnoliopsida > Alismatales > Araceae > Amorphophallus > Amorphophallus konjac. Next base: position 167,325 of record JAHNEJ010002791.1, on the reverse strand, counting down.
CAATCGTCTCCAGAACGACAGGGAAACACCATACATGCGATGCCAACCTTCCACAATCCGGAAGGGGTGAAACCATCCGCAAAAACACAATAAACGAGTGATTCTCACGAAACGACCCAAAATGACTCACATGCACAGTCGGGCTCATACTGGCCCCGATTCTTAACCAAATACAATAAAACTGGCGGGAAATGATTCCCAACATGCCAGGGGTTTGTTGGGATGGGATTTGTTCGGTCATTTTGTTCGGGGACGATCAACCAAGTAATTAATCGATAATTAATCGATTGGTCAACCGTGCAGGCGTGCCAGTCACATAAGTGACAGATTTGTTATGCGCTCATTCTGACCCGTGTTGGGTGAGAGTGAGATTCGGGTCGGGACCAGCAGTCCGCCATACCATAAAGGCTATGACGTTAATTACATCCCCCATGAGGGAGAAAACATTTGATTAATTGCCGAGATAGTGGGCCATCCGAGGCCGGAATAAGATGCAATATGATAAATTTGACAAAGTCACCTGCAATGCTTTTATCTATCATGCACGGGAGGCATAGTTTATTGAGTTGAATACCCTCGATACATGGCGGAAGACACAGGTCCGGAGACCACTATCGCACATAGTAGAGACTTCCGGTCGGGTGTAACTCGGAGTTCCGTTAGTGCCATGTGATATACCAGGGGTCCATGCAAACATGCATGGACGATGCTCATGATTATACTAAAGCATGATAACAAAATCATGAAGATAAACAGTGATTAATCGAGTTTATTAATCTCTGTCGAGGGAGACGAACATGGTGACAGAGGCATGGTAACTAAAGCATGATGATACCAAACATAATAATAGAAGCATAATAGGAAAATGGTTTGGGCGTGAACAGCCCATTTTATTTGGTTTATTATTGATTGGGGTTTATTAACCTCGACCGTGGGAGGCAAAGATTGCTCCGAAGGCGAGTGAGGGATTAAGATAGTGCGATAGAGAGTATTTATCCAAAAAACTGGCGCGATCGAGCATAGGAGAAGGGTTCCCGGTGCGGCCAAGCGTTGGTAAAGCACCCTAATCTGGTGCGGCCATGGCAAGCTACTTACCTAGTGCGATGGCCTTGGGGCGCACCGGATTAGGGCGCGCCGGGTAAGGACGGTTTGAAACCATTTGAATTTGAGTCTAGTGTTAATCCGGCGCGGGGGGTACCACGCCGTGTTAGGGCGCGCCGGGTTAAGGCCGCGCCGTTTAAGTTGATTTTTAGGGTATTTTGAATCTATTTGGTTTATTAAGATGTTCTTGAGGGTTTTGGGGTTAATTGGGTTGATTGTTTATTGAATTGGAGCCCCGGGCTCCCCAAGAGAAGAGTTATAAGCTCGTGCGAGGTTCATACTCAAGCATAGAGGTTCATTGCTTAAAAACATATGTTTTATTAAGTCCAAATCACGAAGGTAACTGAGAAGTTAAAACCTGGTGAAAATTGGACAGCATCTCCCCATCCCCGAAGGATTATAGGGGAGAAGCGGGGTCATACTCACGTGCGGAGTAAGCCCCTAACAAGCCGGACATCACGACAGCGGCCAGCAAATCCTAATCGGATAGGAAACCCCGAGGACTAGTGGACTAGGGGCACCAAGGTTCCGAGGGTTGAAGCGATCAGACGAGATGACCAATGAGGAAAGGGGAACCCCGAGGGCTGGCCTACGAGGGGTGCACGACCCATGGTCAAATCACAATCCAAGAGGGGACGGCCAATAGGGAAGGGAAGCCCCGAGGACTAGCCTACAAGGGGCATACAACCCATGGCCACCACAATGTCCCTGAGGACAGTGGGTTTGATATCGGGCTAAGCCCTGTCAATATTCACCTTATGGCCTATAGGGACACTCATCACTCACAGATGGAGCCCTTTAACCAAATGATGATCCTGAGGTACGAATGGGGTATGTTCCCCTCCCTGGAGTAATGAAGCTACTGTTATCAGAAGTAACAGAGCTCGACAGTCGTAAATCGTATATAGAACAAAGGGGGAAATACAACAGCATGACATAACATCCGATGAGTTGGCAAATTATCACTCACAGAGTTAGCAAATTAGAGCTCAGGGGGTTATTGAGTTAGCATTGCGAATTACAAAGATCGGGATATAGAAAGTGGCCATTGGAATCATTAGCATATAACGAATGCATAGGTTATGGGGGTGACCCCGTTCCCTCTGAACTATGAAGGAGTGAAGAGGGGCATTGATAGGATCAACCTCGAAACCGGAGTGGATAGGGATGCACACGCGGATGTGTCCCTAACCATGAAATCCACGATGCATATGAATCAAGTCTTCCATAGCCATTGCATTTGAGGAGAGGGACCTCGGGGAAGGGTGGCATCAATGTAGCCCGTATGGCTCCCGGGCATGATCGGCATCACGAGATGAAAACTCGGCATTCGCACACACAAAGTGATTGGGCATGCAGATTGAGCACAGAACAGGAAAAGCAACATACAGTATAACTTCATTCATTCCATCAATGGGAGGCGAAGGACATGTCATATTATAAACATTCAACGCGTCGGCGTTGTCGCTCGGCAGCCATTTCATTGATTGCAGAGAAGAAATTACAGAGGAGAAACGGATGAAGAGGTGGTGAGGGGGGGAGATGGGCTCATATCATCGCCCCTCCCCCCTCACTTACACAACAGCAAAGAAAGGAAACCAGAAGGGGATCGTCGAGAAACAACCCACAGAACCCACCTAGACTTCGCCAGCAAAATAGAGTATCGGATTCTCTCCCCCGCCGACTCCGACGTGCTTCAGGCAAGTAGACCGAATAAGGTGACAGCAGGAATACACTCGGTAGAAGAACCCTACTTCTTCCCCAAGACTCCCTCTCTCCTTGGATGAACTGATTGGCTCTCAGGCTGTGCTTCGGGAATGTTCTCTCGAAATCTTTTCTCTCCCTTGCAACCTCCTATATATGTCTCTCTTACTTGGTCGAACCAAGTGGGGTTTTATAGGCGGAAGCTTTCCGGGCGTGAAAAATGCGCGCCGGGGAGCAGTCCCTTGCATCTGGCGCACCGGGCATGAGGACGCCGGAAAAGAGGGTGCACCGGATAAGTCATGCTTACTTAACTTGGGTTAGACACTGGGTCTCGGGCTGGTTTCGGGAGTCACCGTGACCATTCATCTCACCGTGGTCTTGTAAAACCTTGGTGAGAAGTCTTGACGAAGCTCCTGAGTCGACGTACAACCTCCTTCAGAACCTCGTGCATCTTCAGTCTGAACACGCGGGTTTTCTGCTGACGCGGCTTTCGGCACTGTGGTCTGTGCTGTCGGCTCGGGTTGACCTGTGCTCAAAGCTTTCTTGGGAGGTGGAATACCATCTAGGGTGCTTTTGCCTTGACTGGGTGATCATTTGGTCACTAACGGACCCAATATGTTAAGAAGCTGTACCCACGCCGGGTCATCGAGATCTTCTACCGATAGAGCCTTCGGTCCCCTATCCTGAAGGGCCAAGGGCGTTCTTTCACCCCGGGAGGATCTTTCATTCAGGTGGCGGGCCACCAGGTAAATTATCATCCTTGGTCGGACGATGGATATATTCTCATCCTTGGTCGGATGACAGCTACCATCTCATCCTTGGTCGGACGACAGGTACATCCTTGTCCTTGGTCGGACGACAGGTACATCCTTGTCCTTGGTCGGACGACAAGTGCATCCTTGTCCTTGGTCGAATGACAGATGCATGCTTGTCCTTGGTCGGACGACGGATATTGTCTGCATGGTATGACCGAGTCGATACCGGTTCATTGGGCAGTCCTGACGACACTACCGGCTTGTGGTGTATTCTTCTCGATCCTCTTGAGGTAGAGTCCCTGGTGTTCATACTTGGTGACCTGAGGCTCTGGCAGCTTGAGAAGGCTTCAGTGTATTGATCTCTTTCGGTTTCTGTGCTTCAGTAGGCCGCATCATTTGTCTTTGAGGCTTGATCACCGTTGGATATATTTTGAGTGCCAACAAATGTCCCCCAGCCGCAGGTGTGGCGAACGAGGCACGAGCGAAGCAGGACCAGCGGATGAGCTCTGACTGGGTAGATTTCCCATCTGGACGGTAGAGGCTTGGAATGGCCTTTAATCTGGCGCGGTGCTAAATCCAGCGCGCCCAGGGCTGAAGATTAATACGGCGCGCCCTTAACTGGCGCGCCCTTTTGCTTGGGAGGTTAATACGGCGCTCGCTAGCCAGTTAGCTTAGTCCGAATATGTAAGTTACTAGGGCAGGAGAGCACTCATGCCTTCAGCAAAGGGGTGAGGTGTTCACTCCACCGCAGCGTAACTATTCTCGGGGCCAAAATATGACTAATGTAGGCCGAAAGTTTGAAGGACGAGGGTGTAGAGGCCCCCTAGGACCAAAAGAATAAGGTCAGAAGACCTATCAACAGGATTCGTCGATGGTGACGAAAACTAAGGGTAAGGTCTATTCATCGACATGGGTCAAATGCCGAAGCAAAGGAGGCTTGTTGGTTAACGAGGACGAGAGGTCCAGGTTAGAGGGAATGTTGACCGGTCCAGCCGATGGTGACAAGGGTCAATAGATGCGGACCGATCTTGCCGATGATGACAAGGGTCGCAAGGAGGGTCGACTGATCTTGTCGATGATGACAAGGGTTGCAAGGAGGTGGACCGATCTTGCCGATGATGACAAGGGTCACAAGGTGGTTGACCGATCTTGCCGATGATGACAAGGGTTGAAAAGTTGACTGATCTAGCCGATGATGACAAGGGTCAAAAGTAGGTTGACCGATCTTGCCGATGATGACAAGGGTCGCAAGGAGGTTGACCGATACTGCTGATGGTGACAAGGGTCAAAAGTAGGTCGACCGATCTTGCCGATGATGACAATGGTCGCAAGGAGGTTGACCGATCTTACTGATGGTGACAAGGGTCAAAAGAAGGTTGACCGATCTTGTCTATAATCACAAGGGTCGTAAGGAGGTTTACCGATCATGTCGATGGTGACAAGGGTCAAAAGGATGTTCACCAATCTTGCTGATGATGACAAGGGTCAAAAGTAGGTCGACCGATCTTGCCGATGATGACAAGGGTCGCAAGGAGGTTGACCGATCCTGTCGATGATGACAAGGGTCAAAAGTAGGTCAACGATCTTACTGATGATGACAAGGGTCGCAAGGAGGTTGACCGATCCTGTCGATGGTGACAAGGGTCAAAAGGAGGTCGACCGATCTTGTCGATGATGACAAGGGACGCAAGGAGTTTGACCGATCTTGTCGATGGTGACAAGGGTCAAAAGTAGGTCAACCGATCTTGCCGATGATGACAAGGGTCAAAAAAAGGTTGATCGATCTTGCCAATGATGACAAGGGTCAAAAGGAGGTCGACCGATCTTGCCGATGATGACAAGGGTCGCAAGGAGGTTAACCGATCTTGCCGATGATGACAAGGGTCAAAAGGAGGTTGACCGATCCTGCCGATGATGACAAGGGTCGCAAGGAGGTTGACCGATCTTGCCGATGATGACAACGGTCAAAAGGAGGTTGACCGATCTTGTCGATGGTGACAAGGGTCAAAAGTAGGTCGACTGATCTTGCCGATGATGACAAGGGTCAGAAGAAGGTTGACCGATCCTGACGATGATGACAAGGGTCGCAAGGAGGTTGACCAATCTTGTCGATGGTGACAAGGGTCAAAAGTAGGTCAATCGATCTTGCCGATGATGACAAGGGTCGCAAAGAGGTTGATCGATCCTGCCGATGATAACAAGGGTCGCAATGAAGTTGACCAATCTTGCCGATGGTGACAAGGGTCAAAAGTAGGTCGACTGATCTTACCGATGATGACAAGGGTCAAAAGGAGGTTGACCGACCCTACCGATGATGACAAGGGTCGGAAATAGGTTGACCGATCCTGCCGATGGTGACAAGGGTCAAAAGTAGGTCGACCGATCTTGCCGATGATGACAAGGGTCACAAGGAGGTTGACCGATCTTGTCGATGATGACAAGGGTCGAAAGGATGTCGACCGATCTTGCCGATGATGACAAGGGTCGCAAGGTGGTTGACCGATCTTACCGATGATGACAAGGGTTGCAAGGAGGTTGACCGATCTTGCCGATGGTGACAAGGGTCAAAAGTAGGTCAACCGATCTTGCCGATGATGATAAGGGTCAAAAGGAGGTTGACCGATCCTGCCGATGAGGACAAGGGTCACAAGGAGGTTGACCGATCTTGCCGATGATGACAAGGGTCGAAAGGATGTCGATTGATCTTGTCGATGATGACAAGGGTCGAAAGGAGGTTGACCGATCCTACTGATGATGACAAGGGTCGCAAGGAGGTTAACCGATCTTGCCGATGGTGACAAGGGTCAAAAGTAGGTTGACCGATCTTACCGATGATGACAAGGGTCGCAAGGAGGTTGACCGATCTTGCCGATGATGACAAGGGTTGCAAGGAGGTCGACCGATCTTGCCGATGATGACAAGGGTCAAAAGGAGGTCGACCGATCTTGTCGATGATGACAAGGGTCGCAAGGAGGTTGATCGATCTTGCCGATGGTGACAAGGGTCAAAAGTAGGTCGACCGATCTTGTCGATGGTGACAAGGGTCAAAAGTAGGTCGATCGATCTTGCCGATGATGACAAGGGTCAAAAGAAGGTTGACCGATCCTGACGATGATGACAAGGGTCGCAAGGAGGTTGATCGATCTTGCCGATGGTGACAAGGGTCAAAAGTAGGTCGATCGATCTTGCCGATGATGACAAGGGTCGCAAGGAGGTTGATCGATCCTGCCGATGATAACAAGGGTCGCAAGGAGGTTGACCGATCTTGCCGATCGTGACAAGGGTCAAAAGCAGGTCGACCGATCTTGCCGATGATGACAAGGGTCAAAAGGAGGTTGACCGATCCTGCCGATGATGACAAGGGTCACAAGGAGGTTGACCAATCCTGTCGATGGTGACAAGGGTCAAAAGTAGGTCGAACGATCATGCCGATGATGACAACGGTCACAAGGAGGTTGACCGATCTTGTCGATGATGACAAGGGTCGAAAGGATGTCGACCGATCTTGCCGATGATGACAAGGGTCGCAAGGAGGTGACCGATCTTGCCGATGATGACAAGGGTTGCAAGGAGGTTGACCGATCTTGTCGATGGTGACAAGGGTCAAAAGTAGGTCGACCGATCTTGCCGATGATGACAAGGGTCAAAAGGAAGTAGACCGATCCTGCCGATGATGACAAGGGTCACAAGGAGGTTGACCGAACTTGTCGATGATGACAAGGGTCGAAAGGATGTCGATTGATCTTACCGATGATGACAAGGGTCGAAAGAAGGTTGATCGATCCTGCCGATGATGACAAGGGTCGCAAGGAGGTTGACCGATCTTGCCGATGGTGACAAGGGTCAAAAGTAGGTCGACCGATCTTGTCGATGGTGACAAGGGTCAAAAGTAGGTCGATCGATCTTGCCGATGATGACAAGGGTCAAAAGAAGGTTGACCGATCCTGACGATGATGACAAGGGTCGCAAGGAGGTTGATCGATCTTGCCGATGGTGACAAGGGTCAAAAGTAGGTCGATCGATCTTGCCGATGATGACAAGGGTCGCAAGGAGGTTGATCGATCCTGCCGATGATAACAAGGGTCGCAAGGAGGTTGACCGATCTTGCCGATCGTGACAAGGGTCAAAAGCAGGTCGACCGATCTTGCCGATGATGACAAGGGTCAAAAGGAGGTTGACCGATCCTGCCGATGATGACAAGGGTCACAAGGAGGTTGACCGATCCTGTCGATGGTGACAAGGGTCAAAAGTAGGTCGAACGATCATGCCGATGATGACAACGGTCACAAGGAGGTTGACCGATCTTGTCGATGATGACAAGGGTCGAAAGGATGTCGACCGATCTTGCCAATGATGACAAGGGTCGCAAGGAGGTGACCGATCTTGCCGATGATGACAAGGGTTGCAAGGAGGTTGACCGATCTTGTCGATGGTGACAAGGGTCAAAAGTTGGTCGACCGATCTTGCCGATGATGACAAGGGTCAAAAGGAAGTAGACCGATCCTGCCGATGATGACAAGGGTCACAAGGAGGTTGACCGAACTTGTCGATGATGACAAGGGTCGAAAGGATGTCGATTGATCTTACCGATGATGACAAGGGTCGAAAGAAGGTTGATCGATCCTGCCGATGATGACAAGGGTCGCAAGGAGGTTGACCGATCTTGCCGATGGTGACAAGGGTCAAAAGTAGGTCGACCGATCTTGCCGATGATGACAAGGGTCGCAAGGAGGTTGACTGATCCTGCCGATGATGACAAGGGTCGCAAGGAGGTTGACCGATCTTTCTGATGGTGACAAGGGTCAAAAGCAGGTCGACCGATCTTGTCGATGATGACAAGGGTCAAAAGGAGGTTGATCGATCCTATCGATGATGACAAGGGTCGCAAGGAGGTTGACCGAACTTACCGATGGTGACAAGGGTCAAAAGTAGGTCGACTGATCTTGCCGATGATGACAAGGGTCACAAGAAGGTTGACCGATCTTGCCGATGATGACAAGGGTCGAAAGGATGTCGACCGATCTTGTCGATGATGACAAGGGTCGCAAGGAGGTTGACCGATCCTGCCGATGATGACAAGGGTCGCAAGGAGGCTGACCGATCTTCCCGATGGTGACAAGGGTCAAAAGTAGGTCGACCGATCTTGTTGATGATGACAAGGGTCAAAAGGAGGTTGACCAATCCTGCCAATGATGACAAGGGTCACAAGTAGGTTGACCAATCTTGCCGATGATGACAAGGGTCGAAAGGATGTCGACCGATCTTGACGATGATGACGAGAGTCGAAAGGAGGTTGATCGATCCTGTCGATGATGACAAGGGTCGCAAGGAGGTTGACCGTTCTTTCCGATGGTGACAAGGGTCAAAAGTAGGTCGACCGATCTCGCCGATGATGACAAGGGTCGTAGGGAGGTTGACCGATCCTGCCGATGATGACAAGGGTCGCAAAGAGGTTGACCGATCTTGCCGATGGTGACAAGGGTCAAAAGTAGGTCGACCGATCTTGCCGATGATGATAAGGGTCAAAAGGATGTTGACCGATCCTGTCGATGATGACAAGGGTTGCAAGGAGGTTGAAACGATCTTGCCGATGGTGACAAGGGTCAAAAGTAGGTCGACCGATCTTGCCGATGATGACAAGGGTCACAGGGAGGTTGACTGATCTTGCCGATGATGACAAGGGTCGAAAGGATGTCGACCGACCTTGCCGATGATGACAAGGGTCCCAAGGAGGTTGACTGATCCTGCCGATGATGACAAGGGTCGCAAGGAGGTCGACCGATCTTGCCGATGATGACAAGGGTCAAAAGGAGGTTGACCGATCCTGCCGATGATGACAAGGGTCGCAAGGAGGTTGACCGATCTTGCCGATGGTGACAAGGGTCAAAAGTAGGTCGACCGATCTTGCCGATGATGATAAGGGTCGAAAGAATGTCGACCGATCTTGCCGATGATGATAAGGATCGCAAGGAGGTTGACTGATCCTACCGATGATGACAAGGGTTGCAAGGAGGTGGACCGATCTTACCGATGGTGACAAGGGTCAAAAGTAGGTCGACCGATCTTGCCGATGATGACAAGGGTCAAAAGGAGGTTGACCGATCCTGTCGATGATGATAAGGGTCGCAAGGAGGTTGACCGATCCTGCCGATGATGACAAGGGTCGAAAGGATGTCGACCGATCTTGCCGAAGATGACAAGGGTCGAAAGGAGGTTGACCGATCCTGTCGATGATGACAAGGGTCACACGGAGGTTGACCGATCTTACCGATGGTGATAAGGGTCAAAAGTAGGTCTTCCGATCTTGTCGATGATGATAAGGGTCGCAAGGAGGTTGATCGATCCTGCCGATGATGACAAGGGTCGCAAGGAGGTTGACCGATCTTGCCGATGGTGACAAGGGTCAAAAGTAGGTCGGTCGATCTTGCCGATGATGACAAGGGTCAAAAGGAGGTTGACCGATCATGCCGATGATGACAAGGGTCGCAAGGAGGTTGAAACGATCTTGTCGATGGTGACAAGGGTCAAAAGTAGGTCGACCAATCTTCCCGATGATGACAAGGGTCACAAGGAGGTTGATCGATCTTGCCGATGATGACAAGGGTCGAAAGGATGTCGCCCGATCTTACCGATGATGAGAAGGGTCGCAAGGAGGTTGACCGATCTTGCCGATGGTGACAAGGGTCAAAAGTAGGTCGATCGATCTTGTCGATGATGACAAGGGTCAAAAGGAGGGTGACCGATCTTACTGATGATGACAAGGGTCACAAGGAGGTTGACCGATCTTGTCGATGATGACAAGGGCCGAAAGGATGTCGACCGATCTTGCCGATGATGACAAGGGTCGAAAGGAGGTTGACCGATCTTGTCGATGATGACAAGGGTCACAAGGAGGTTGACCGATCTTGCCGATGGTGACACGGGTCAAAAGTAGGTCAACCGATCTTGCCGATGATGACAAGGGTCGCAAGGAGGTTGACCGATTCTGACGATGATGACAAGGGTCGCAAGGGGGTTGACCGATCTTGCCGATGGTGACAAGGGTCAAAAGTAGGTCGACCGATCTTATCGATGATGACAAGGGTCGCAAGGAGGTTGATCGATCATGCCGATGATAACAAGGGTCGCAAGGAGGTTGACCGATGTTCCCGATGGTGACAAGGGTCAAAAGTAGGTCGACCGGTCTTGCCGATGATGACAATGGTCAAAAAGAGGTTGACCGATCCTGCCGATGATGACAAAGGTCGCAAGGAGGTTGACCGATCCTGCCGATGGTGACAAGGGTCAAAAGTAGGTCGACCGATCTTGCCGATGATGACAAGGGTCACAAGAAGGTTCACCGATCTTGTCGATGATGACAAGGGTCAAAAGGATGTCGACCAATCTTGTCGATGATGACAAGGGTCGCAAGGAGGTTGACCGATCCTGCCGATGATGACAAGGGTCGCAAGGAGGTTGACCGATCTTAACGATGGTGACAAGGGTCCAAAGTAGGTTGATCGATCTTGCCGATGATGATAAGGGTCAAAACGAGGTTGACCTATCCTGCCAATGATGATACGGGTCACAAGCAGGTTGACCGATCTTGCCGATGATGACAAGGGTCGAAAGGATGTCGACCGATCTTGCCGATGATGACAACGGTCGAAAGGAGGTTGACCGATCCTGCCGATGATGACAAGGGTCGCAAGGAGGTTGACCGATCTTGCCGATGGTGACAAGGGTCAAAAGTAGGTCGACCGATCTCGCCGATGATGACAAGGGTCGCAAGGAGTTTGACCGATCCTGTCGATGATGACAAGGGTCGCAAGTAGGTTGACCGATCTTGCCGATGGTGACAAGGGTCAAAAGTAGCTCGACCGATCTTGCTGATGATGACAAGGGTAAAAAGGAGGTTGACTGTGTTGTGTCCCTGTGATTTTGATGATAGCAAATACTATAAGTCATTTGAATGCATACAATTCTGTTTGTGGTGCATATGAATGTTTCATTAAAAATCTTATCTGAATTATTACTGCATTTAAATATGGATGTGTGGTGTGTGCTTTGGTGAATTTCATTATTGCTGATGCATTTCATAATTGATTGTTATCTGGATTACTTGTTATCTCGATATCTTGTTGTCAGTCTGTTCAATGGGTCGACCCCCCTTCCAGATGGGTCGACCCCCCAAGTCTATACAACGCCAATCTGTTCATGCATCATATCTCAAGTCTACACACTGCATTTTAGGCAAAGTTTGCATAATGGTAGAGTCTGTACATTACCTTCAAAGCCTTCCAAGTGTGTACATCGGTCTGTTGAAAACTCAAGTCTGTACAGCGCCCAGGTTCCTGCATTTCAGGCGAAGTCCATACATTGCATAATGTTTGTCAAGTCAATACATTGCACTGTAGATGCATCGAAGGGAAGTATGCACATTGGACTGTTCATATGAAGTCTGTACATTGGAAGTGTGTAGAGTGTTCAGTTGCCTTTCTCCAAGTCTATACATCTGATTGCCTTTGCATTGCTCAAAGTATGTATAGCCAATGCACTCAAGTGAAGTCTATACATTGACTGTTCATTCATCCTTCGAAGTCTATACATCCATCAGTGAATCTTCAAAGTCTGAACATCCGTTCACTTCACTCAAGTCTATACATCCACAGTGGATCTTCAAAGTCTGAACATCCGTTCACTTCACTCAAGTCTATACATCCATTGTGGATCTTCAAAGTTTAAACATCCGTTCACTTCACTCAAGTCTATACATCCACAGTGGAACGCCAAGTCTGTTCATTGGCCTCAAACTTCACAAGTCTACACATTGTCTTCGGCTTCAAAGTCTGTACAGTGGGTCAACCTGCCAAGTCTATACATTGGACTCTGTTTCGCAAAGTCTATACATTGGACTGTGCTTCACCAAGCCTATACATTGGGTTCGGCTCTGCAAGTCTGTACACTGGTCCTCAGATGTTCCAAGTCTATACATTGGCGTACTGTTCATGCATCAGTTATCAAAGTCTGTACATCGCTGATTGGGCTAAAGTCTGTACAGTCGTTTGGAAAGTCTATACTCTGTGAAGTCTGCACATTGGCTTCTCATTTGCATCAGAGTCTATACACTGGTTCAGGGACTCAAGTCTAAATAGAGTCTTCATCTTCTGAAGTCTGTACATTCGTTTGGGAAGTCTATACATTCATTCATCTGAAGCTTCATCAAGTCTGTACAACGCTGCTTTGTCCAAGCCTGTACATCGCAGCTGTGTTGAAGTCTGTACAGCCTGTCTCTTGCCAAAGTCTATACATCACAATGTTTGTACATCACTGTGTCAAGCCTCCCAAGTCTGTACAACCACTGTCTAACTTGACTTGAAGTCTATACATTGGTCCGTCTCTGTAAGCGTCTCAAGCTGCAAGTATGTACAGCCTTAAAGTCTAAACATTGTGGGGCTTCGAATCTTCAAGTCCATACATCAATGCATCATGCGTCGACCCCTCTCTTTGATGCGTCGATGCCCCCAGGCTACCAAGTCTATACATCAGCCTTTGTATTACAAGTCTATACATCAGCCTTTGTATTACAAGTCTATACAGCGTGCATTGTTCAAAACAAGTATGCACAGTCATTGTCTGTTGGCATCACGAAGTCTATACACTCTCTCCAATTGTACACACTTGCTTCATTGCTGTTTCTAAGTCTATACATCGGTTGGGTCGTTAAGTCCATACAATGCATATGTTCATCAAAGTCCATACATTGCATTGTCTTCAACCAAGTCCATACATTCTGTTCCTTTGATCAGCAAGTCTATACACACTTCAGCATATGTGCATCACCTTCAAAGACGAAGTGTATACATCCTTCCAAGCATTCAAGACTACACACTCGTTGTTAAGCCTTTGCATCGAAGTCTATACAGCATGTGTCTTGTGTGAAGTCTATACAGCCTGTGGCTTTTTCATCAACTGAACGATCTTCAGCAGAGTATATACTCTTCAGAAGTTAAAAGTCTGAACAGCCTTCTGTGAAGACTGTACACACTCTATTGACCTTCAACCCTATACACTCGATATAACCTTCAAGCCTATACACTCGATTGTTAGGCCTTCAACCCTATACACTCGATTGTTAGCCTAAGTCTATACACTCGATTGTTAAGTGTTCGAGTCTATACAATCTATACTTCACATGAAGTCTGTACACACAGTTAACCTTCAAGTCTATACACTCAAGCTGCATCATGGCTGTACACACTTTGTTAAACAGCATGAACTAAGTCTATACATCATCTGATATCTTCTTATGACTGTGTGACAGGTACTGCTCGTGAAGCCTATGAAGTGCACGTGATCCGAGGTTGCCACCGGCACGTGATCCGATGATAACGCCCTAAATGCTACAGCTATAAATACCAAGCCACCTCCATCTGAAGAAAAGAGAAAAGCGAGAACAGTGAAGAGAAAAAGAGATCGAGATCAGAAAGAAAGAGAGTGATCGATATAGAAGAAGAGAGTTGCAGAGAGGGAGTGAGCAGAAGTAGAAGAAGAAGAAGAAGAAAGAAGAAGAAAAAAAGAAAAGCTAGAGAGAGCCTGCGAAAGAGAAGAAGAAGAAGAAAGAAGAAGAGAAAAGAAAAGCTAGAGAGAGCCTGCGAAAGAGAAGAAAAAAAAGAGTGAGAAGAAGAGAGGGCTAGAGTAATAGAAGCTTCAATTGAAGATCTGTTCCTGCTGCGCCGTGGATCAAATCCAGGCCAGCCAGCTCCTGCGAGAGCCACAGTCTGAGTTTACTGTTTCCAGCTGTCTGTTGCTGCGTTTTTGTTTTTGTTTTCAACTATTCACTAGTTGTTCTTCCGATTCTCTTGTGTGAGGTCGGGTTCCCTCCGGTGTGGAGGAAGAGAGATTGTGCGTCTCTGGTTTCCAAGTGGCTGGGAGTCACTTGGGGTGTCCCTCCGGTTGGGAGGAAGAGGGGAGGCTGTTCCCCTGGTCAAGCTGTGTGGTAGCATCTTGTTCGCAGACTGAGTCTGCAGTTTTCTAGCCTGTGCTAGTGGAAGCCTCACTCCGGTTGGGAGTGAGGGGTGGACGTAGGTCTTTGGACCGAACCACCTAAAAATCTCTTGAGCAGTGGTTTGTCTGTGTGTTTGCTTCCGCTAGATGATTGATTAGGAGCGCTCCAAGTGTCTCTTCATATGTTCAATTGAATTAGTTTTTATTCTGGATTTGTGTTTAGCTTCTGAGTTTAATTTTAATTGGGCGATATTTCTAGCAGGATACATTCACCCCCCTCTATATCCTGGGCGTGCATCCTATCAATTGGTATCAGAGCCAGGTTATCTATCTGATCATATCCAACGATCTGCAGAGGATCCTGTTGCCTTTGGTGCATTTCTGAATTTTCTCTCTGCTGCATTAATCTGCTTGTCGATTTAATCAATGGGTTCTCCACCGGTTTTCAATGGCTCTAACTTTAACTCATGGGTTAGCAGTCTACATAACTATGTGAATTTATTGGATACGTATCTGTGGAAGTTAATTTCACATGGTCCTCATAGACTGCCACAGGAAGTGTCCAAATGGACTAAAAGTGACAGATCAAGAAATGGAGAGAATCAGAAAGTTTTGAAATTAATGAAAGAAGCTACTGACAAGGCTCTACATTCTTGTTTTTATGACTGCAGGTCGCTAAGGACATTCTGGATCAGTTGAATCTAGCTCAGAGGATGAATGAGGACAGCTGCCTGATGGCTGATAAGAGCGACCATAGCACTGATCAAGATGAATTTGAAGATGCTGAAGTGGTAATCAACCCTTTCGATAATTACACTTTAGATGACTGGGAAGATGCCTATGCTAATCTGTTACACTCCCATGAAAAATTGAGGAAGAAGAGTAAAAGTCTGATAAAGAAGCTAACAAGTCAAGGGGATCCTATTTCTGGAACTGAAAATCTTGAAAATCCTGAAATTCTGAAAACTGAAAATGAGATTCTCAGAAGACAAGTGTCGAAACTAGATGGAATCCAATCAGAACTTGATCATGTTAAATCTGAAAACACTAAACTCAGAAAACAATGTCAGGAATATGAACAAAAATTAATTAGTCTTGAGAATGAAAACAAATTGATCAATGAAGAGTTCAAGGCTGTTAGTGTTGCGAACTTAGGGTTTCAGGAAAACTTTGAAAACTGTAAATCAGCATATCCAAGTTTCCTAACTGATGTTCTGTTTGATGATGATAAACTTGAGCAGGAGAACACTAGTCTAAAGGAGGAAATTGAGAAACTAAAACAGTTGAACTCCACCATGTCAGAGAGATTGCTGACATTTGAAAAAGGAAAATCTGTTGATGAAAATCAAATTGAGCTCAAACTGAAATCAGAAATTGATGCCCTTAAAACTTTCAATGATGTGATGCATCAACAAATTCTGGTCTGTGAAGAAGATATAGTCAACTATGAACATCAGGTCTCTTCTCTTCAATCTGAAATAAATGATCTGAACAATTCTTTGTCAAAATTCGTAAGTGGGCAGAAAAACCTAGACAAGCTACTAGGTGTAAAAATCAACACTAGGAAGGAAGGGCTGGGCTACAATAATGCTAACAAGAAAGAATTTCAGAGCAAGTTGATGACATCTTTTGTAAAAGCTTCGAATGTAGCCACCACTTCAAAAGATAAACAGCCCATTGTTCAGAAAACCGAAAAACAGAACAAAAATCAGAAAAAGATTGGAAAATAGAAAATAAATAAAAAAGGTTCACTAGGGCATGTTGATCACAGTTCTCACATACATTCACATGCACTTAAAAAGATAATGTCATGCCATTATTGTCATAAATTTGGTCATCTGATGCATGAATGTAAATTGATGGAGAAGGATGATATGACTGCTAGGAAACTTCATGATAAAAAACCTTCAATTCAGAAAAAGAAAATTGAATGTTTCCACTGTGGTAAATTAGGACACACAATTGCACAGTGCTGGTTTGCAAGTGATAAGGAAAAATCACATTCATATCATGCTAAATTTCATGCAAACAATCATGCTGTTAACAAGAACAAATTTGATTCAATAAACCAGCATATGACATGCTTCAATTGTGGAAAATTTGGTCATAAGAGATCCGAATGCTGGCTGAGGGCTGGTGGAAGAAATTCAAACTCATGTCTTCACTGTGGCAAGATGGGCCACACTGCAGCCCAATGTTGGCATGCTCAGGGAAGGAAGTTTAACTATAAATCTGGTAAATTCCCTGTCAATAGAAACATTTCTGGTAGGAATGGATTTGTGTTTGAAAGAAAAACACTTACATGTTTTGAATGTGGAAAAGCCAGGCCATAGAGTTGCTGACTGTTGGCTGGCTTACTTTAGTAAACAGAATTTTAATTCTGTTAACAGAAATTTTCATGTATATGCACATAGAAATCATGCTAATAAGAATGTGCATAAATCAAATCTGAAATCTGCTCCATCTTGCTATTATTGTGGTACATTAGGTCATTCAATGAACAATTGCTATTTAATGAGATCTGATGACCTACATGCTAAAGAGTTGTTTAGTACACCTGCTCAAGGTGTCACTATTAATCATGCAGGACCCAAGACTGTTTGGGTACCTGCCCATGCAACATAGTGTGCTAACTTGCAGGTGTGCCTTGGAAGATGAAGAATAAAAAAAAAGGGGGTGAAATAAACCAAGGCACCCAAGTTGATAAAACCCCATTCAGGTAAATTCTTCACATCTGTTCAAATAAAATTTATGGTTGATCTGATAAGTCATAGTTTCATGCATACATGCTTTTTGTTTGGTTTGACTCTTGCATTGAGCTTTGTGGGCTTTCTTACTTATACCTTGAGCTGAGTGCATATATGAGTATTGCATAATCATGCACTTGACATACAATCTTTGAAAATCTGATGCATATAGGACTGTTGGTATTGCATTATCATGCATGACCACTTTGGTATATCAAATGGTAAGCTACTAAAGGGCAGAAGAAATCTGTCTAGAGGTTCTTACTTTGTGTGAGATGGTCTTTTAGACCAAGTTCTCCGCCAAGTACCAAGGGTCAAATTTACATATCAGAGAATGTCTGCATCTTCATGTGAATATTTTGCTTCATGCCCGTGCATACATGCAGTTAATTACATTGCATTGCATTACAATGAAAATGCCAAAAAGATAGATTGAATGCATACATTTAGGGGGAGCATTTCTCATACTCTTGAAATCACACAACTGTTTTTAGATTTACTACATAGCATGTTAAATTTGTTCTTGCATAGTCATTCATCATCCGCATTGTCTTCATGACATATAGGATGATTCATTATTTTTAGTTAGAGGGAGTCATAGCATAGCATATCACTTATTTTTGAAAAATCAAAAAAAAAGGGGGGGGAAGGTAGTGTCTCACTGCATATAGATAGGGGGAGCATACTTAATTCGTTCAGTTATGTCTATATCTGAACTCTTCCTATCCACCTACTTGATTCATCCTATCAATTCTGTAGTGTCAGTGATTCTATCATCAAAGTGGTATCAAATGATCTTTCTTGACTGCTTCTGAAGTTGTTCATAATCTGAATTCATACGTTATAGGTATCTGTCTGTCTCTCCTAAATCTGCTGAAGGAGAGCTTCACTTCTATTCAGTCATCTTTGAACTTCTATGCTCAAGAGCAGCTCATTTGCTACAATCCTTCAGCATCCATGCTGACTGTTGAATATTCTCACTTGAATTACTCTGCTGAGATATGAAGTAAACCTTCAGCCTGAATACTACTTCATAAAAGTTAAAATATCTTTAATGAGGAACCTTCCATTATACATGCTTAAGAACATTTGTTAACTGGAAGTGGTTTAAGTCTTATGTACTCTTGTTTGATCACAAGAAACTTGAAAATATCTGTTTCAACCTCTTAATAAACTTTAACTGTCTGCTTCATGTAAATTCATGTAACACTTTCTGAAATCTGAAAAGTTGATATCCATGTCTACATTGACTGAGATATATAGTGTATGTGGTTGTTCCTAAACATCTAACTTGTTCTGAATCCCTTTTAAGTAAAAGTATGGACAGAGCAATGACTGTGGTTACTGAGAAACCTGTCCAAAGGATTGTGTCATGAAGTACCATGGTTAACTCTGTTTAAAGAGATGATTGGAAATTATTGTGAAAATTTGACAGAGCAATGGCATAGTTGTATTGAGTAACTGGGGATTCTGGCCTCTGATCAAGGTGTATCCTCATGCCAAAGATACTTTTATTGCTACCTCTGTTCTCTAAAATGGGAGATGTAATACGGTTGTCACACTGAGTAACTGGGGATTCTGACCTCTGATTAAGGTGTCTCTCCACGTCAAAAGGTGCTGATAAACCAAAATTGTTCATTAAAGAAAGATATGAACAAGTGTAAATCAAATTCTGAAAGAACAATTAAAATTCAGGAGCATTCACTTATGTTTCTCTTAAAGCTGTCATGGAAAGTAAACTAAGTAAGATGTAAGTTGGTTGAACTAGACTATTATATGAGCTTATAGTTTTTTTTTATTAAGTGTTGGTTCAGATATGAGTACAATTTCTTTTAAAAAATTTCGGTTTACATCATTCTTAAACCATTTCTGACAATCAAGGTTTCATAAGCTTTTATGATGGAGGAATCTAGAACTTAAAATTCTGATTCTATGAAGTTGGTATCTTGCTGAAAAGTTCAATATCTCAATTTTCACTAATTGTTGAAAATGCTCATCCTATTGCTCTTTATCACTGTGTTTTGATTCAGACTGGTTGTCATATATGAGAGTTGCAGTCTTTGGATCACCAGAGTTCATCCTTGCAGTGTGCTAATGAAAACTTGTCTTTCTCACTTAGTCACTGTGATTACAGTCTGTGTTTTGCTGATAGATGCTCATCACTTCACTATATCAATTGGCTTCACTCCATCTAATCAGGGGGAGCTTCCATGTCATGATTCCGTAAAGGGGAGATCTAGTTAGCATTCTTGAGTGTCCCTGTACTTTTGTTGACATTCTCCCTTCATCTCAATGGGTTTCATTCATCAAAACGTTTTTTGATAAGAGGGAGCTTAGTCAAAGGGGGAGTTTTTAATTCACTCATATTATGCAGTCTTATTCTTTCCTCTTCAATTCATGTCTTTTTACTGAAGTCAAAGGGGGAGAAATATTTGATCAAGTCAGTATGACTCATAGAGACTCATAGAGTACACATAGTGTTGTCATCATCAAAAAGGGGGAGATTGTTGTGTCCCTGTGATTTTGATGATAGCAAACACTATAAGTCATTTGAATGCATACAATTCTGTTTGTGGTGCATATGAATGTTTCATTGAAAATCTTATCTGAATTATTGCTGCATTTAAATATGGCTGTGTGGTGTGTGCTTTGGTGCATTTCATTATTGCTGATGCATTTCATAATTGATTGTTATCTGGATTGCTTGTTATCTCGATATCTTGATGTCAGTCTGTTCAATGGGTCGACCCCCCTTCCAGATGGGTCGACCCCCCAAGTCTATACAACGCCAATCTGTTCATGCATCATATCTCTGTTGTGCCTCTTAGGCACAAGCATATGCTATGTTGATTTGATGATAGCAATGCTGTTTTGTTTTGATGATAGCAACACAGTGAGTGCTTTATGAGATTGTGTTTTGATGATAGCAACATGAATGTTTATAACTGATATGAATGTTTATAACTGATATACTCTATGGAGAATGCATATGACTGTGACTGGTATATTATCTGGAGACTGCATGTGTTCTGTCTGCAAGTCCATACATTGCATTCGCCATGCCTGTACATCCATCTGCTTGCATTGAGTCTATACATTGGTGGTAAGTCCATATAGTGCTTGCATACAGGTAAAGTCTGTACATTGGCATATGAACACACAAAGTCTGTACAGCCTGAGAGTGCGTCTCACTGACCGTCTCATGCAAGTCTATACATCACTGTTCATGCACAGAGTCACCGTCTCATTTAGCGTCTCATGGCTAAAGTTTGCACAACGTCCGTCTCAATGAGCGTCTCTTTGAGTGTCTCATGAAAGTCCATACAGTGGAACCTTAAGTCTGTACATTGGGCTTTCATGGAAAGTCTATACACTGGTCCGTCTCTCCAGTCTATACAGTGCATCGTCTTTAAAAGTGTGTACATTGCATCACGTTGTTAAAGTCTGCACATTGGCTAAGTGTGTACATCGTCGAAGTCCATACATTACATTGTATTGCATTGCCAAGTCTATACATTGGTCGGTGGAAAGTCTGTACATTTAGAAGTCTGTACATCCACCGTCTTCCTCAGCGTCTCATGCATAAGTCTATACAGTCAGTATCTGCATTGCATTGCATGCATCATGGTGGAAGTCTATACACTGGATTTGTTCTGAAGTCTATACATTGCATGCCTTCCACCAAGTCTATACATTGGCACCGTAGCATGCATTCATGAAGTCCATACATTCACTGAAGCTTGCTTAGCTGAAGTGTGTACATTGCATTGCATGACTTGAAGTCTGTACATCGCATGTGTGCTTCATGCTAAGTCTATACAGGCTAAGTCTGTCGGTCTTGTGACTCATGCATTCATTATTAAAGTCTATACAGACTTCAGTGCATTCTCTGTGTCTCACATGTCAAAGTCTGTACAGTTAGCTTTTAATTGGTAAAGTCTGTACACTCACCAGTTGAACTTCAAAGTCTGCACATTCTATTGTTCATGAAGTCTGTACACTGGACTGTGTCCTTGTGCATCACATTAAGTCTATACATTGCTGTTCTTCACTGCAAGTATATACACTGCTTTATATTGTGTTCTTCGAAGTCTGCACATTGCATCACTATTCTGCAAGTCTATACACTGGCTACTGCACTCTCATGAAGTCTTCACCTGTGCTAGTGTAAGTCTATACAACGCCCAGTGTTTTGCTTGCAAAGTATGTACAGCGGTTGCCTTCTTACATAAAGGCTATACATTTGTACTGTAGATGCACGCACTGTTCATAAGTCTAAACATTGGAAAGTCTATACATCATGCATCTTTAAGTTGAAGTCTGTACAGAGTCAGCGTCCAGTTGACCGTCTCAGGCAGTGTCTCTTTATGCGTCTCTTGCAAAGTCCATACATTGGTAGGTGGAAGCAAAGTCCATGCATTGGACTGTAGCATGCTCGAAGGACAAGTCTATACATTGGGTTTTTACCTACGTTGCTTCTCAAAGTCTATACAGACTTCAGCATCTCATTCTGCATCTTATATCAAGTATGTACAGCCCTTCATATAGAAAGTCTATACATCGTGATGTCTTACACATTGGCTGATTGAATGATCTCAAAGTCTATACATCGGACTATTACAGCAAGTCTGTACATTGTCCGTCTCAGTTAGCGTCTTATGCTTTGGGTCTCCAAGTCTATACAGCCTTTTGCTTCGCCAAAGTCTGTACATTGGTCTGCATTGCCCTTGGACATCAATGTCTGTACAGCCGTGTCTTTGGCAAGTCTGCATAGTGAAGTCCATACACTGCACTCGAGTTCACAGTGTCTTCATGAAGTCTATACAACGCACTTTACATTACAAGTCTATACATCATGATCGTCTTTACAAGTCTATATAGAGCTCTTCACTTAACCTGATATTTCGATACTCTGTCTGACAGGTGCTCTGCTCGTGGAGGCTAATGAAGGGCACGTGATCCGAGACTGGAAGGGTAGATAGGATTGTGACACGTGTGCTGAAGCTGGCTGAGAGATTGACACGTGGTCCAAGGTTTTTGGGCGGGAGATGTGGAGAGCACACGCCCTAGCTGCTGCTGCTGCTATATATATATGAGTCTTCATCTTCAGATGAAGAGTGATCGAAGTGGAGAAAGAAAAAAGTAGAAGTGCAGAGACTTCGATCCAGCAGAAGAGAAGAAGAAGAGTGAAGAGAGCAGAAGAAGAGAGAAGAGAAAGAGAAGAAGAGCAGAAGATAAAGAAGAGAAAGAGAAAGACAGAGAGCTCGAGTTGAGAAAGAGAGAGAGGTTGAGGTTGTCTGGCTTTTGGATCAAATCCAAGCCAGAACTGCTCCTTCGAGAGCTATATTTGTGCTTCATTATTTCAGCTTTCCGTTGTTGTTTTGTCTATCTTTTGTTTTATCCTTTATACATTTCTTCAAGCTGTTTGTCAGCGGAGCAAGCTGTGAGGCTTAGCATTTGCAGTGGAGGATTCCACTGGACGGCCAAGCTGTATTGCCCAGCGGTTTGCAGATGTGCTGCCTTTGGACGGGTAAGCTGTAATCCCCAGCGGTTTGCAGTGGTGGATTCCACTGGACAGCAAGCTGTGTTGCTCAGCGGGCGAGGAGGATTCCTCGGACGGCAAGTTGTGTTGCCTAGCTGATGTATGGCAAGCTGTGATGCCCAGCTGTTCAAGCTGTGAGTCAGCAGGAAGCCACACTCGGGTTGAGTGTGGGGTGGATGTAGGTCTGCTGGACCAAACCACCTAAAAACCCTCTTGCATTGTGGTTTGTTTTGTTCTATTTGTGCTTCCGCTAGATGAATGCATAGGGGCACTCAAGTGTTTGCTTATAGATTCAGTAGATGAGTGTTCTAATTTGTCTTGTTAGCATTCCAGTTTTCAAGTGAGCGAAATCTTATTTTGGGTGAAGGTTTCTTAATTGGGCGAATCTTTAAAGGGCTATATTCATTCACCCCCCTCTGAATACTGCACCGAACCCAACACTTGGTATCAGAGCGGGTCTCTGATCTATCATATCTAACAATCTGCAGAGGATCCTGCTAGTTTTGGTGCATTTCAGAGTGGATCTCTTATGCTCGTTGTTTTGTTTCACTGTCTTAGTGCTTTACTTTGCTTATTTAATTTTGCTGCATTTCCTGTCATTTGTCTTACTGCGTTGAATCTGTCTGCCACTTGTTCAAATGGGTCATCCTCCGGTTTATGATGGTTCTAACTTTGAAAGTTGGCTAGGAGGCCTAGCTGTGTACATAGAGTCAATTGGTCCACATTTGTGGAGTCTTATATCTAAAGGCCCACACCGTTTACCTAAAGATCAGACCAATTGGTCTAGTGAGGACAGCACTAAGAATTGCGATAATACCATAGTTCTTTATATCTTGAGAGCTGTAGTTAATACTGATATGTATCCTTTTGTTCTCAGGTGCAATTCTGGAAAAGAGATATATGACAAAGTTATCTCTGCGCATACCCAACAGAATGATAGCTGTTTGATGGCCAACCAGGAAAATGAAGATTCTTCATCCGAGGTAAGCTCTGAATCTGGAGAACTTTCAATTGATGACCTATGGAATATAAATGAGGAACTTAATAATAGATGTGAACAATTGAAATCTGAGAATAAAAGATTGAAAAAGAAATGTGATCAGATAACTTTGAAAGTTCCTTGTAAAAATTATCCAGATCTGAAACAATCTTATGATGCATGTATGTTAGATGTTCAGAATTTTCAGGAACAAAATGGTTCTCTAAAACTTGAAAATCAAACATGTCTGGACAAGATATCAGAACTTGAGAATCAGCTGAATGAGAAGAAAAATGAACATCTAAAAAGCATGCAAGAACTGACTCAAGTTAATTCTGAATTGGATAAACTGAAACTTGAGAATGAAGAATTTCAAAAGAAAATTGAAAATCTTATGGGTAGAATAAATGAAATCAATGGGAAGGCTTCACATTCTTCTTCTGCTGAATTAAACTGTGATATGTGCTCAGCTCTAAGAGAACGAAATGAGGATCTTTATAGTGAGAATGAATGGCTGAACAAACAAATAGTCTCACTTAAAGAGGATCACAAAAACTTGGTTGCTGAGAAAATTAATGTGGAAGAAAGAGAAGAGGAACTAATTGAAATATTGGAGCAAATGTCTGGAAGAGAGAGATGTGCTAATAATGAAATTCAGGATAAAAATCTTGAGGAAGAAAATACTGAATTAAAAGCTGAAGTTGAAAAATTGAAATGGTTAAATACTGGCTTATCTGAAAAACTTCTCACCACAGAAAAGGGAAAAGCTGTTTGTAATGAAGAATCAAAAATTTTGAACAATCTTGAACAAGAAATTGAGAAGTACAAAACTGCAAATAAAGTTTTAAGCGAATGTGTAAATTACAGTGAACAGGAGATAGCCAGTTATGAGCTTCACATTGCTAGCTTGGAAGATAAAATTCATAATCTGGAAACTTTAACAATTGAGTCTGCTAAGAGTGAAAGAAAAATGAAAGATGTTATGAAAAGTGAGAATAAGAACTCTAAAAGGGGGATAAGCTGTAATTCTGATGTCAAGAAAATCACTAGAAACCAGCTATACACTACCTTTGTGCATAGTTCTGATGTAGCTGGTACCTCAAGTCAATCCCCAAAACAAAATAAAAATGAGAAATCATCTTCAAAATCTGTCTTTCAGTTCAAAGCCCAGAAAATTGAAAAGCAAACAAAATCTGTTGAGAATAATCAGAAATTGAAAAGAAAGAGTCAAACAAAGAAGTCTAAGAATATTTCTGGTTGTACTCTGAAATTTGTTAGCTCTACTAAATGTAATGGGTCAATGTAAAATGCTCATGCTTCATGTACTCATTCACATGCATCTAGTCAATCTGTTAGTAATCATGTCATCAGGAAATCACAAGTGTCATGTCACTATTGTGGCAAGATAGGACATGTAATGGATGACCGCAGACTGTTGATTGAAGATGAGTATGCTAGGGAAGCAATGCATTCTAGGAATTCATCCGACAGAAACCATGCCATTAAGAAATCTGTTGCATATTGTTACTACTGTGGTAGGCGTGGTCATCTAATGAATGCATGCTTTAAAATGAAAGAAGACAATAATGTGAACTCTAGATTTTTCACACATGCTCATGGCCCACATAGATATGAATCTACTTCAGGTCAGCATATCATCTGTTTCAATTGCAACAAGCCTGGACACAAGGCAAATGAGTGCTGGACAAGAAATTCTTGGGGTAACAAGAACTCAAGAGGCAAGCATCTTGGGTGTCTTAAATGTGGTAAGCATGGGCATGCAGTCAAGGACTGCTGGTATGCTCAGGGAAAACATTTCAATTCCAAATTTGTTATATTCCCTCCAAATAGAAATTTTCCTGGTAGAAATAAAACCGATTTTAAAGAAAAGATTCTTGGATGTTTTGAATGTGGAAAACCTGGTCACCGAGCTTCTGAATACTGGTGGGTAGGTAATGATAAGTCAAAATTTCCTGCTCCCAATGTTGCTAGTAAGAAACAAAATGTCCATGTAAACAACAGAACATTTCATGCTAAGTTTCATAGGTCTCATGCTGCTGTTGATATGCACCATAGGACTAGAAAATCTGTTGGTTCATGTCATTATTGTGGAAATTTTGGACATTATATGTCTTATTGCTCTCTAATGGAATTTGATGACAATATTGTTAAGAAATTATTTAGAACACCTGATAGGGGTAATTCAAGACCCAAGACCTCTTGGGTTCCTGCAGGATCAACTTAACTTTATCTTGAAGGTGTGCCTTGGAAGCTGATGAATAAAGGGGTTTATGATCCAAGGCACTCAACAAAAAACCCCAGGATTCTATATTTCAGGTCAATTCTGAACTTTGCTTTAAAATTCATCATCTGAATTTGTGAGTATGAAAAAATGTGAACTTCATGTTGATCTACTTGTCTGAATTTTGGTGATCTCTTCATGTCTAGTTGATCAGTCTACATTCTAGACTCAGCTACTGAATTCAATTCTGAATATATTTGATGCTCTTCTCATGCTGTTGTTTGCACTGAATGAATGAGATGCTAGATGCACTGCATTTTTCACTAGACTAAACGGTTCTTTAATGTATAGAGTCGATGCATGTGTTTTGTGTCAATGCACTGCATACTTGGTGTTACATTCATAACTTACTGTTTGTGAATGGTTTAGTTAGTGCATACAGTCAATGCATGTGTCCAATGTCTGCACATATCATTTGCATGACTATCAATGCATATAGGACTGATTTGCATGACTATCATTTGCTTATTGCTGTAGACTGCATGTTTTCTCAATGCATAATAGGATTGCTTTGCACTGCATATATCATCTGCATAACCCTGGTATATCAAATGGTAAGTTACTAAAAGGTAGGGAAATATGTTTGAAGGTTCTTACTATGTGTGAGATGGTCCTTGAGACCAGGCTCTCCGCCTAGTACCATGGGTCCAGTCTTCATGTAGAACAGTGCATTGCATCATATTTTGAAAAATCTGAAAAAGGATAAAAATGTTCATGACTTGGATGCATAAACCTAAATTGGACTGCATACTTGTCTCATGTTTCTTTGGTGCATAGTCTGCATGTAGAATAGTGTGTTACATAGCATAATCCTTGCATCATGGTGTCAGGGGGAGCTGTGAGTTTAGTTCAATTCTTGAATCCTATTTACTCCTCATTGTCCCCATTCAATTGATTCATATCTTTTGACATCAGATGCTATTGAACCTTTTTGCCAATTGCTATCTTTTCCCCATCAGTTTCACTGAACAACAGCAACTGTTTCTGGTTTAGTATATTGAGTTGTGATTATTGCAAGTGTTCACTTATAAGAATCACTCTTGCAAATTGAAAGGAATTAAAGGTTTAACCTTTATAAATTGGAGAGTTAAGTGTCTGCACTTCAGAATTTGAGATAAACAAAAACTTTTATAGCTCTTAATCCTTGTTTCATTGTAAGAATAGAAAAAGTTTTTTTTATACCTGAATGTGTTAATCTGGAAATGTCTAGAACATGTGAACAAGAGTGTGTAATATTTTTTAAACAATCACTCTAAAAGAATTAAGGGCAGCAGTAAATAAGATCATAAATGTAAAGAACTGAACATTGTGACAGAGCAATGGTTGATTGCACTGAGAAACTATGAACTCCTCCAATGAAGCAGGAAAATTCACATGTCATGAAGTGCTTTAGACTATCTCTGTTCATAGGGTCAAATCTATAGGGGGAGTCCTCACCAAGTAACTGGGGGTACTGGCCTCTGATCAAGGTGTGCCCTTAATGTCAAAAGTGAAGACTATTCTTTGTAGGTCTTGATCTGAAATAGGACTTGTAGTTTATGCCTAGTAACTAGGGGCACCTGCCTCTGATCAAGGTGTACACCTAATGTCAACAGCATAAATGCCACAGATCTACTCACTTAGTTCAGTTTCAGAAAAATTAAAAAATGAAAAATAAACTGCTGTAACCCTTTGAAATCAAAAGTCAATGAGTGAAAATTGTTTTTCTCAATACATATTCAAGTTGCCTTTCCTAAAATTCCATGTTTAATCACAAAAGGGTATTATCTCTGACTTATCTATTAATACCATGTGGCTTAGATTCATTGCTATAAATGGAATCTAAAACTCTTTTTCAGGGGTCGGATGTTTTACTCTAGATTTATCACTGTTAAACCTGAATTTTTAAAAATTGTATGTTGCTGATTCTTATACTTTAACAGTTGTTTATAATCATGCTTCCTTTCTGAACCTATGATTCAACTGTTGTCAAGTGACCCTCCTACCTTCTCTACCTTGTTTATCTGTTCATATTCCTTCTCAAAGGGGGAGCTTTTATTTAGGGGGAGAAATAATTCAGGGGAGTCTTACATTCAGGGGGAGAATGTTCTAGAGGAATTTGCATGCATAATGCACTTTGCACTCATGTTTTTATTGTTTTTCTCTTTTTGATTTTGTCAAAGGGGGAGAAAATTTTGTGTGTGACTCACTGTCACAGTGTGTTGCCATCATCAAAAAGGGGGAGAATGTTGTGCCTCTTAGGCACAAGCATATGCTATGTTGATTTGATGATAGCAATGCTGTTTTGTTTTGATGATAGCAACACAGTGAGTGCTTTATGAGATTGTGTTTTGATGATAGCAACATGAATGTTTATAACTGATATGAATGTTTATAACTGATATACTCTGTGGAGAATGCATATGACTGTGACTGGTATATTATCTGGAGACTGCATGTGTTCTGTCTGCAAGTCCATACATTGCATTCGCCATGCCTGTACATCCATCTGCTTGCATTGAGTCTATACATTGGTGGCAAGTCCATACAGTGCTTGCATACAGGTAAAGTCTGTACAGCCCATGCTCAAAGCTAAGTCTGTACATTGGCATATGAACACACAAAATCTGTACAGTCTGAGAGTGCATCTCACTGACCGTCTCATGCAAGTCTATACATCACTGTTCATGCACAGAGTCACCGTCTCATTTAGCGTCTCATGGCTAAAGTCTGCACAACGTCCGTCTCAATGAGCGTCTCTTTGAGCGTCTCATGAAAGTCCATACAGTGGAACCTTAAGTCTGTACATTGGGCTTTCATGTAAAGTCTATACACTGGTCCGTCTCTCCAGTCTATACAGTGCATCGTCTTTAAAAGTGTGTACATTGCATCACGTTGTTAAAGTCTGCACATTGGCTAAGTGTGTACATCGTCGAAGTCCATACATTACATTGTATTGCATTGCCAAGTCTATACATTGGTCGGTAGAAAGTCTGTACATTTAGAACTCTGTACATCCACCGTCTTCCTCAGCGTCTCATGCATAAGTCTATACAGTCAGTATCTGCATTGCATTGCATGCATCATGGTGGAAGTCTATACACTGGATTTGTTCTGAAGTCTATACATTGCATGCCTTCCACCAAGTCTGTACATTGGCACCGTAGCAAGCATTCAACAAGTCCATACATTCACAGAAGCTTGCTTAGCTGAAGTGTGTACATTGCATTGCATGACTTGAAGTCTGTACATCGCATGTGTGCTTCATGCTAAGTCTATACAGGCTAAGTCTGTCGATCTTGTGACTCATGCATTCATTGTTAAAGTCTATACAGACTTCAGTGCATTCTCTGTGTCTCACATGTCAAAGTCTGTACAGTGAGCTTTTCATTGGTAAAGTCTGTACACTCACCAGTTGAACTTCAAAGTCTGCACATTCTATTGTTCATGAAGTCTGTACACTGGATTGTGTCCTTGTGCATCACATTAAGTCTATACATTGCTGTTCTTCACTGCAAGTATATACACTGCTTTATATTGTGTTCTTCGAAGTCTGCACATTGCATCACTATTCTGCAAGTCTATACACTAGCTGCTGCACTCTCACGAAGTCTTAACCTGTGCTAGTGTAAGTCTATACAACGCCCAGTGTTTTGCTTGCAAAGTATGTACAGCGGTTGCCTTCTTACATAAAGGCTATATATTTGTACTGTAGATGCACGCACTGTTCATAAGTCTAAACATTGAAAAGTCTGTACATCGTGCATCTTTAAGTTGAAGTCTATACAGTGTCAGCGTCCAGTTGACCGTCTCAGGCTGTGTCTCTTTGTGCGTCTCTTGCAAAGTCCATACATTGGTAGGTGGAAGCAAAGTCCATGCATTGGACTGTAGCATGCTCGAAGGACAAGTCTATACATTGGGTTTTTACCTACGTTGCTTCTCAAAGTCTTTACAGACTTCAGCGTCTCATTCTGCGTCTTATATCAAGTATGTATAGCCCTTCATATAGAAAGTCTATACATCGTGATGTCTTACACATTGGCTGATTGAATGATCTCAAAGTCTATACATCGGACTATTACAGCAAGTCTGTACATTGTCCGTCTCAGTTAGCGTCTTATGCTTTGGGTCTCCAAGTCTATACAGCCTTTTGCTTCGCCAAAGTCTGTATATTGGTCTGCGTTGCCCTTGGACATCAATGTCTGTACAGCCGTGTCTTTGGCAAGTCTGCATAGTGAAGTCCATACACTGCACTCGAGTTCACAGTGTCTTCATGAAGTCTATACAACGCACTTTACATTACAAGTCTATACATCATGATCGTCTTTACAAGTCTATACAGAGCTCTTCACTTAACCTGATATTCTGATACTCTGTCTGACAGGTGCTCTGCTCGTGGCGGCTAATGAAGGGCACGTGATCCGAGGCTGGAAGGGCAGACAGGATTGTGACACGTGTGCTGAAGCTGGCTGAGAGACTGACACGTGGTCCAAGGTTTTTGGGCGGGAGATGTGGAGAGCACACGCCCTAGCTGCTGCTGCTGCTGCTATATATATGAGTCTTCGTCTTCAGATGAAGAGTGATCGAAGTGGAGAAAGAAAAAAGCAGAAGTGCAGAGACTTCGATCCAGCAGAAGAGAAGAAGAAGAGTGAAGAGAGCAGAAGAAGAAAGAAGAGAGAAGAGCAAGAGAAGAAGAGCAGAAGATAAAGAAGAGAAAGAGAGAGACAGAGAGCTTGAGTTGAGAAAGAGAGAGAGGTTGAGGTTGTTTGGATTTTGGATCAAATCCAAGCCAGAACTGCTCCTTCGAGAGCTATATTTGTGCTTCATTATTTCAGCTTTCCGTTGCTGTTTTGTCTATCTTTTGTTTTATCCTTTATACATTTCTTCAAGCTGTTTGTCAGCAGAGCAAGCTGTGAGGCTCAGCGTTTGCAGTGGAGGATTCCACTGGACGGCCAAGCTATATTGCCCAGCGGTTTGCAGAGGTGCTGCCTCTGGACGGGTAAGCTGTAATCCCCAACAGTTTGCAGTGGTGGATTCCACTGGACAGCAAGCTGTGTTACTCAGCGGGAGAGGAGGATTCCTCGGACGGCAAGCTGTGTTGCCCAGCTGATGTATGGCAAGCTGTGATACCCAGCTGTTCAAGCTGTGAGTCAACAGGAAGCCACACTCGGGTTGAGTGTGGGGTGGATGTAGGTCTGCTGGACCGAACCACCTAAAAACCCTCTTGCATTGTGGTTTATTTTGTTCTATTTGTGCTTCCGCTAGATGAATGCATAGCGGCGCTCAAGTGTTTGCTTATAGGTTCAGTAGATGAGTGTTCTAATTTGTCTTGTTAGCATTCCAGTTTTCAAGTGAGCGAAATCTTATTTTGGGTGAAGGCTTCTTAATTGGGCGAATCTTTAAAGGGCTATATTCATTCACCCCCCCCTCTGAATACTGCACCGAACCCAACAATCTCAAGTCTACACACTGCATTTTTGGCAAAGTCTACATATTGGTAGAGTCTGTACATTGCCTTCAAAGCCTTCCAAGTGTGTACATCGGTCTGTTGAAAACTCAATTCTGTACAGCGCCCAGGCTCCTGCATTTCAGGCGAAGTCCATACATTGCATAATGTTCGTCAAGTCAATACATTGTACTGTAGATGCATCGAAGGGAAGTATGCACATTGGACTGTTCATATGAAGTCTGTACATTGGAAGTGTGTACAGTGTTCAGTTGCCTTTCTCCAAGTCTATACATCCGATTGCCTTTGCATTGCTCAAAGTATGTACAGCCAATGCACTCAAGTGAAGTCTATACATTGACTGTTCATTCATCCTTCGAAGTCTATACATCCATCAGTGAATCTTCAAAGTCTGAACATCCATTCAATTCACATAAGTCTATACATCCACAGTGGATCTTCAAAGTCTGAACATCCGTTCACTTCACTCAAGTCTATACATCCAATGGATCTTCAAAGTCTGAACATCCGTTCACTTCACTCAAGTCTATACATCCACAGTGGAACGCCAAGTCTGTTCATTGGCCTCAAGCTTCACAAGTCTACACATTGTCTTCGGCTTCAAAGTCTGTACAGTGGGTCAACCTGCCAAGTCTATACATTGGACTCTGTTTCGCAAAGTCTATACATTGGACTGTGCTTCGCCAAGCCTATACATTGGGTTCGGCTCTGCAAGTCTGTACACTGGTCCTCAGATGTTCCAAGTCTATACATTGGCGTACTGTTCATGCATCAGTTATCAAAGTCTATACATCGCTGATTTGGCTAAAGTCTGTACAATCATTTGGAAAGTCTATACTCTGTGAAGTCTGCACATTGGCTTCTCATTTGCATCAGAGTCTATACACTGGTTCAGGGACTCAAGTCTAAACAGAGTCTTCATCTTCTGAAGTCTGTACATTCGTTTGGGAAGTCTATACATTCATTCATATGAAGCTTTATCAAGTCTGTACAACGCTGCTTTGTCAAAGCCTGTACATCGCAGCTGTGTTGAAGTCTGTACAGCCTGTCTCTTGCCAAAGTCTATACATCACAATGTTTGTACATCACTGTGTCAAGCCTCCCAAGTCTGTACAACCACTGTCTAACTTGACTTGAAGTCTATACATTGGTCAGTCTCTGTAAGCGTCTCAAGCTGCAAGTATGTATAGCCTTAAAGTCTAAACATTGTGGGGCTTCGAATCTTCAAGTCCATACATCAATGCATCATGCGTCGACCCCTCTCTTTAATGCGTCGACGCCCCCAGGCTACCAAGTCTATACATCAGCCTTTGTATTACAAGTCTATACATCAGCCATTGTATTACAAGTCTATACAGCGTGCATTGTTCAAAACAAGTATGCACAGTCATTGTCTATTGGCATCACGAAGTCTATACACTCTCTCCAATTGTACACACTTGCTTCATTGCTGTTTCTAAGTCTATACATCGGTTGGGTCGTTAAGTCCATACAATGCATATGTTCATCAAAGTCCATACATTGCATTGTCTTCAACCAAGTCCATACATTCTGTTCCTTTGATCAGCAAGTCTATACACACTTCAGCATATGTGCATCACCTTCAAAGATGAAGTGTATACATCCTTCCAAGCATTCAAGACTACACACTCATTGTTAAGCCTTTGCATCAAAGTCTATACAGCATGTGTCTTGTGTGAAGTCTATACAGCCTGTGGCTTGTTCATCAACTGAACGATCTTCAGCAGAGTATATACTCTTCAGAAGTTAAAAGTCTGAACAGCCTTCTGTGAAGACTGTACACACTCTGTTGACCTTCAAGCCTATACACTCGATATAACCTTCAAGCCTATACACTCGATTGTTAGGCCTTCAACCCTATACACTCGATTCTTAGCCTAAGTCTATACACTCGATTGTTAAGTGTTCAAGTCTATACAATCTATACTTCACACGAAGTCTGTACACTCAGTTAACCTTCAAGTCTATACACTCAAGCTGCATCATGGCTGTACACACTTTGTTAAATAGCCTGAACCAAGTCTATACATCATCTGATATCTTCTTATGACTGTGTGACAGGTACTGCTCGTGAAGCCTATGAAGTGCACGTGATCCGAGGTTGCCACCTGGCACGAGATCCGATGATAACGCCCTAAATGCTGCAGCTATAAATACCAAGCCGCCTTCATCTGAAGAAAAGAGAAAAGCGAGAACAGTGAAGAGAAAAAGAGATCGAGATCAGAAAGAAAGAGAGTGATCGATATAGAAGAAGAGAGTTGCAGAGAGAGAGTGAGCAGAAGCAGAAGAAGAAGAAGAAGAAGAAGAAGAAGAAGAAAGAAGAAGAAAAAAAGAAAAGCTAGAGAGAGCCTGCGAAAGAGAAGAAGAAGAAGAAAGAAGAAGAGAAAAGAAAAGCTAGAGAGAGCCTGCGAAAGAGAAGAAAAAGAAGAGTGAGAAGAAGAGAGAGCTAGAGTGATAGAAGCTCCAACTGAAGATCTGTTCCTGCTGGGCCGTGGATCAAATCCAAGCCAGCCAGCTCCTGCGAGAGCCACAGTCTGAGTTTACTTTTTCCAGCTTTCTGTTGCTGTGTTTTTGTTTTTCTTTCCAACTATTCACTAGTTGTTCTTCCGATTCTCTTGTGTGAGGTCGGGTTCCCTCCGGTGTGGAGGAAGAGAGACTGTGCGTCTCTGGTTTCCAAGTGGCTAGGAGTCACTTGGGGTGTCCCTCCAGTTGGGAGGAAGAGGGGAGGCTGTATCCCTGGTCAAGCTGTATGGCAGCATCTTGTTCGCAGACTGAGTCTGCTGTTTTCTAGCCTGTGCTAGTGGAAGCCTCACTCCGGTTGGGAGTGAGGGGTGGACGTAGGTCTTTGGACCGAACCACCTAAAAATCTCTTGAGCCGTGGTTTGTCTGTGTGTTTGCTTCCGCTAGATGATTGATTAGGAGCGCTCCAAGTGTCTCTTCATATGTTCAATTGAATTAGTTTTTATTCTGGATTTGTGTTTAACTTCTGAGTTTAATTTTAATTGGGCGATATTTCTAGCAGGATACATTCACCCCCCTCTGTATCCTGGGCTTGCATCCTATCAGACCGATCCTGTCGATGATGACAAGGGTCGCAAGGAGGTTGGAACAATCTTGTCGATGGTGACAATGGTCAAAAGTAGGTCGACCGATCTTGCCGATGATGACAAGGGTCACAAGGAGGTTGACCGATCTTGCCGATGATGACAAGGGTCGAAAGGATGTCAACCGATCTTACCGATGATGACAAGGGTCGCAAGGAGGTTGACCGATCTTGCCAATGGTGACAAGGGTCAAAAGTAGGTCGATCAATCTTGCTGATGATGACAAGGGTCAAAAGGAGGTCAAGGAGGTTGACTGATCCTACCGATGATGACAAGGGTCGCAAGGAGGTTGACCGATCTTGCCGATGGTGACAAGGGTCAAAAGTAGGTCGATCGATCTTGTCGATGATGACAAGGGTCAAAAGGAGGTTGACCGATCCTGTCGATGATGACAAGGGTCACAAGGAGGTTGACCGATCTTGCCGATGATGACAAGGGTCGAAAGGATGTCGACCGAACTTGTCGATGATGACAAGGGTCGAAAGGAGGTTGACCGATCCTGTCGATGATGACAAGGGTCGCAAGGAGGTTGACCGATCTTGCCGATGGTGACAAGGGTCAAAAGTTGGTCGACCGGTCTTGCCGATGATGACAAGGTTCAAAAGTAGGTCGACCGATCTTGTCGATGATGACAATGGTAGCAAGGAGGTTGACCGATCCCGCCGATGGTGACATGGGTCAAAAGGATGTTGACCGATCTTACCGATGATGACAAGGGTCAAAAGTAGGTCGACCGATCTTGCCGATGATGACATGGGTCGTAAGGAGATTGACCGATCTTGCCGATGATGACAAGGGTCAAATGGATGTTGACCGATCTTACCGATAATGACAAGGGTCATGATGAGGACATCACCTGCAATTTCAATTGATCGAGGACCCCGATGCTCACCAACTATGCTACATCTCATGTGTCACTTTATTTCGAGTCATATGATGTAATTTTCATTTTCTTATTATGTACTTTTCCTTTTATTTGAGTCCAATACCTAGGTTAGGTAACTATTTACCTAAGTCTTAAGTCATTATGTGTGTTATTGGGCCAAATTATATGGGCTAGGCCCAGGGGTGCCCCCCTTCCCCCTTGGTTTAGTGTTAGTAGTCCAAAAGTCAGGGACTTAAGTTAAATTGTGGGATTCCTATAAATAGGACCCCAATCCGTCATTTGGAGGCTAATGAATTGTTGAATGAAGTATTGATAAAATTGCCACAAGAATTTGTGCCTCTCTCTTTAGCTCTCTCTCTCTCTCTAAAGGGGGCGAACCCCATTCTCTCTCCTCCCCACCCCAAAATTCAAAATTCACTCTCTCTCCTCCCTATTCACCTCTAATTAAGACCCCTCCCCCTTCCCCATACCTCCCATTTAAGTCCCCTCCAACACCTAGGTGGAATCCCCTTCTCCTAGGCACCTCTCCCTCCTCCCAAGCAACCTTTCCCCTTCCCCATACAACCTTTCATTTTCCCAAGGGAGAATCCCTTCTCCCAAGCACCCCTTCCCCTCCCCAAGGCAACCCTTCCCATTCCCTAGGCCCCCATTAACCCCTCTATTAACCCACCATTCAAAACAAAGGAGAGATCTCTCCTCCCTCTCTCCTTCCCAACCCAAATTCGCATCTCCCCCTCCCTCCACTTGCTAGACCACCTCCTAGCCCCCTTTCTGCCCCTCCCACACTTGAATCACCCCCTAACAGACCCCCACATAGTTAGGTGTCACCCCCACACCCATCCACCCCATTTCCCACCCCATCTACTCCGTCTCCCATCACCTTTCATCACCCTATCCATCTCAGTTCGTAGGCAGTAGTTGGAGCCCGACTTGCAGAGACTGCCCCGGTGCTTTTCGACGTCATTTGGAGGTGCACCATATATCATCGGAATGGTCTTCCAGTCTTCTTCGCAGGCGAGGTGGAATCATCTCTTTACGACTTCACTACAGATCGTGGTGCCCATTCTCGTCCGACTGCGCAACGGTGACAAGAACCTGGACCAGAGCTGCAGTGCAGAAGCAACCACAGCCACACCCCTCAACTTCTGAAGGCGCCACTTGGCTGAGAGCTGCTACCAGAAGGCATATACCATCACCAACAAGCGGCGTCACTTTCGGCATCAGGAAGAGCCTTGTCCAATTTTTCTCTCCCCCGTGCGCAGAACAGATCGTTCAGGTCCTGCCCTGACCCCCCCTCACTCAGCGGACTCCTCCTCACCACCCTGACATCGTCTGGTGCTCTGCTTAGTTTTTGCTCGAAGAAGACTTGTCCACGGTCATTCTCGACTTAGTCTTGTATCAATCGGACTTCGGGAGCGGTCGTGGTGACTACATCCATCTGCTGCTGCACCCTAGGAACAGTACGAATCTGAGCGCAGGGGCCTTGTTCCAGAGCCTGCCCCAGCCTGTGACGACTTCAGGACTGCCCACAAAAATTCACAGACGTGCCTGGATCCGTCAGCGTCGTTTCAGTGCTGGTCTCGTCAAATTCTGAGTTCGGAGGAGTGCACAGCGACGACTACACCGACCCCTTGTCCTGCTGTCCCAGACCTGGGCAGATTCGGCGGGGTGCTTCATCGGCGCGATTCAAGCCAATCTCCCCTCCCCGCCTGGCCAGCTTAGCGCCCCTCCCTGTGTGGAGGTAGTGTTTGGTTTGTAACTCCATCTCCCCTCCCCTAGTCCACCCCCCCTACGTGGGGAGTAGTGCTTGTATAACTTAAACAAGGGAAGCTTCATCAGCGCAGCGTGCGGGTAGCCCACGCTTCCCCGCTCGCCCTCGTCTCCGGCCGGGATCGGTGTCTTCACACCGATCAGGTGAGCCACTCACACTACTCTTCGCTGAATGTCTTTTGCTTAATTAGTATTGCATCTTAGTACCGTCGGTGTTAGAGAGTGCCCGAACCTGAATTATCATTTAATTGCGTGGCTACCGCGGGTGAGCTGTGAGAGTGACATTACAACCCACGCCCCCGGCGTGCCGGCTGCCCTTGGAATTGGGCATCTCTGGCCCATTGGGGTCCATCCCTAGCTGGCCATACCCTTGGAACCTTGAGGTCCAACCGCGGACCCTCACCATCATCGCCGGCCCGCCTACGGGCCCGGGTGCGCGCATCGCGGGTGAACCCGCTTGTAAGATATCGTCGTTCGGTCCGGATTGCTTGTAAATCTACGTCCAAGGAGTGGTGTCACATCAAATGGTATCAGAGCATCATCATCCTTAGGCGTGTCGCATCAATTGGTATCAGAGCAAGTTTTAGACTTGTCTCTACGAGTCTAGTCCTAGGGCATTATCAATTGAGTCTCCCTTGCATCATGTTTTCCATCACTCCATTGCATGACCACCGGTGGTCGGTGAGAGAGCGCTCGTTCCCGGAGCTTCCAGTTTATGTGTGGTCACCGTGGGCTAAAGTGAGAGAGTGACCCAATGCCCTCAAGGCACCTGGTCCGCCCTTGATTTTGGGCACTATACCCTCAGGAGGGAAAACCATAGCCTTGCTGGCCCTCTACCGGCAAGGGTTTTGTTCCACCACCTCGACTCGACATCACCGAGTCACCACGGGTAACGGGTGTGTACGGTGGGTCGGCGATTTCCAATCAACCTCGAGTCTTACGATTGTGTTTGCGAATAAGGTCCAAGGGACCACATTCACCTACTGCATTCTTCATCATTTGCCTTAGTGTGTCACATCAATTGGTATCAGAGCATCATCATCCTTAGGCGTGTCGCATCAATTTGGTATCAGACCCAGGTTACCCACCCCTCCACCTAGACCCGTGACAACCACCATTTCCCAACCCAAAGTTACCCACCCAACCCACCTTCCACTTCCAACTCCTATCCTACCCAAACCTAGCCCTCCACTACTTCCACTCCCAACCCCAACCCAAGTCCAGCCTCACTCACCACCCTGGGTACACCATACACCAACCTTTATCATCCCGCCCTAAAAGGACCCACTCACCTCCTTGGTAGAGGAACCCATACCCGACCCCGTAGTGGTGAACACTCCGGACCCAATCCCCGCCATGGAGACCACCCATGTCCAAGAAGAATAAGAAACTTCACATAGTGGCCTTCACCTTACACCACCCTCTCTAGTTGGGACCAAGATCATCTTCAGAGAACCCCTTGTTAGTTGGCTAAAGGAGAGCCCAATTAGAGAGATCACAACCCATGTTTTCTCCCCCATGAAACAAAACTTTCCCATAGTTCCCTTCTCCTCCTACCACACTACCATCCAATCCTCCTACTAAGTAGAAACTTTAGGAGACCTCCTTCACGGCCTAGCATGGCAAGTGGAGCTGATTGGCATATTGACTGCAGTGACTGACCGACCTAGGAGCCTTAACCTCCTACACCTATGTGTCGGGTCCATCTCCTCAATTTACACTGTGGGTTGCTACACTAGCGACCTTCTTTTACTCCTCCCTACACCCGATGAGCCCGATGCTATCCACGAACTTGAGTTGCTTATCTTGGGTAGAACATCTAGCCGTCCATTCATGGCCGACCATCCCACCAAAAACTTTGGCCCGAACATTTTAGATTTGGATGTGCACCACACTTCTCCGGAACGATATTCCAGTCTTCTTCGCAGGCGAGGTGGAATCGTCTAGTTCCGACTTCACTACAGATCGTGGTGCCCATTCTCGTCCGACTGCGCAACCGTGACCAGAACCTGGACCAGAGCTGCAGTGCAGAAGCTACCACGGCCACACCCCTCAACTTCTGAAGGCGCCACTTGGCTGAGAGCTGCTACCAGAAGGCATCTACCATCACCAACAAGCGGCGTCCCTTTCGGCATCAGGAAGAGCCTTTTCCAATTTTTCTCTCCCGGGCGCGCAGAACAGATCGTTCAGGTCCTGCCCTGACTCCCCCCTCACTCAATGGACTCCTCCTCGCCACCCCGACATCATCTGGTGCTCTGCTTGGTTTCTGCTCGAAGAAGACTTGTCCACGGTCATCCTCGACTTGGTCTCGCATCAATCGGACTTCGGGAGAGGTCGTGGTGACTACATCCATCTGCTGCTGCACCCTGGGAACAGTACGAATCTGAGAGCAGGGGCCATGTTCCAGAGCCTGTCCCAGCCGGTGACGACTTCAGGATTGCCCAAAAAAATTCAAAGACGTGCCTGGATCCGTCAGCGTCGTTTCAGCACTGGTCTCGTCGAATTCTGAGTTCGGAGGAGTGCACAACGACGACTACACCGACCCCCTATCCTGCTATCCCAGACTTGGGCAGATTCGGCGGGGTGCTTCATTGGCGCGATTCAAGCCAATCTCCCCTCCCCGCCTGGCTGGCTTAGCGCTCCTCCCTGTGTGGAGGTAGTGTTTGGTTTGTAACTTTATCTCCCCTCCCCTAGTCCACCCCCCCTACGTGGGGAGTAGTGCTTGTATAACTTAAACAGGGGAAGCTTCATCGACGCAGCGTGCGGGTAGCCCACGCTTCCCCGCTCGCCCTCGTCTCCGGCCGGGATCGGTGTCTTAACACCGATTAGGTGAGTCACTCACACTACTCTTCGCTAGATGTGTTTTGCTTAATTAGTATTGCATCTTAGTACCGTCGGTGTAAGAGAGTGCCCGAACCCGAATGATCATTTAATTACGTGACTACCGCGGGTGAGCTGTGAGAGTGACATTACAACCCACGCCCCCGGCGTGCCGGCTGCCCTTGGAATTGGGCATCTCTGGCCCATTGGGGTCCATCCCTAGCTGGCCATACCCTTGGAACCTTGAGGTCCAACCGCGGACCCTCACCATCATCGCCGGCCCGACTACGGGCCCGGGTGGGCGCATCGCGGGTGAACCCGCTTGTAAGATATCGCCGTTCGGTCCGAATTGCTTGCAAATCTACGTCCAAGGAGTGGTGTCGCATCAAATGGTATCAGAGCATCATCATCCTTAGGCGTGTCACATCAGGTCGCAAGGAGGTTGACCGATCCTGCCAATGGTGACAAGGGTCAAAAGTAGGTCGACTGATCTTGCCGATGATGACAAGGGTCGCAAGGAGGTTGACCGATCCTGCCGATGGTTACAAGGGTCAAATGGAGGTCGACTGATCTTCCCGATGATGACAAGGGTCGCAAGGAGGTTGACCGATCTTGCAAATGGTGACATGGGTCAAAAGTATGTCGACCGATCTTACCGATGATGACAAGGGTCAAAAGGAGGTTGACCGATCTTGCCGATGATGACAAGGGTCTAAAGGAGGTCGACTGATCTTGCCGATGATGACAAGGGTCGCAAGGAGGTTGACCGATCTTGTCACGATGACAAGGGTCAAAAGGAGGTTGATCGATCTTGTGGATGGTAAAAAGGGTCAAAAGTAGGTCGACCGATCTTTGCAATGATGACAAGGGTCAAAAGGAGGTTGACCGATCCTGTCGATGATGACAAGGGTCGCAAAGAGGTTGACCGATCTTGCCGATGGTGACAAGGATCAAAAGTAGGTCGACAGAACTTGCCGATGATGACAAGGGTCGCAAGGAGGTTGATCGATCCTGCCGAAGATAACAAGGGTCACAAGGAGGTTGACCGATCTTATCGATGGTGACAAGGGTCAAAAGTAGGTCGACCGATCTTGTCGATGATGACAAGGGTCAAAAGGAGGCCGACCGATCCTGCCGATGATGACAAGGGTCGTAAGGAGATTGATCGATCTTGCCGATGGCGACAAGGGTCAAAAGTAGGTCGACCGATCTTGCCGATGATGACAAGGGTCACAAGGAGGTTGACCGGTCTTGGCGATGATGACAAGGGTCAAAATTATTGGGTTTATACTAATGAACAAAAAAAGCACACCTTGAGCAATGAATTAATAAATCGAATAAAATTTTGACCCTTGTCACCATCGGCAAGATCGATCAACCTCCTTCCAACCCTTGTCATCATCGGCAGGATCGGTCAACCTCCTTGGGACCCTTGTCATCA
This sequence comes from Amorphophallus konjac, assembly GCA_022559845.1. Taxonomy (NCBI): domain Eukaryota; kingdom Viridiplantae; phylum Streptophyta; class Magnoliopsida; order Alismatales; family Araceae; genus Amorphophallus; species Amorphophallus konjac. The sequence continues at coordinate 125,721 of JAHNEJ010002791.1, read as the reverse complement.
TCGGTAAGATCGGTAAAAAAAATATCAACCCTCCGTGGGATCAAAAAAAAATATCTCAAAAAATGGAAATATTGAATGAATAGATGAAACCCATGTGAGATATGGAAGAATAGGCTATTCTCTTTTTTAAATTGCGTTGACCGAGAGAGGCTGAAGCGGCATAAATTATTTATGTAATATGTGTTTATGTAGCTATTGGTCAAAAAGCATCTTCCGTAGCTATAATCCATATTTGTAGCAATAAGATACTATTGTTCCTTTCCGAGATAATATATGATCGATTACAAATATCTATGATCTGAGGTCTCACGGAATCTTCCCTCTTTGCCTTCAATTACATCTGAAAGTAGGTCGACCGATCTTGCCGATGATGACAAGGGTCAAAAGGAGGTTGACCGATCCTGCCGATGATGACAAGGGTCACAAAGAGGTTGACCGATCTCGTCGATGATGACAAGGGTTGAAAGGATGTCGACCGATCTTGCCGATGATGACAAGGGTCGTAAGGAGGTTGACCGATCTTGCTGATGGTGACAAGGGTCAAAAGTAGGTCGACCGATCTTGCCGATGATGACAAGGGTCGCAAGGAGGTTGACCGATCCGACCGATGATGACAAGGGTCGCAAGGAGATTGACCGATCTTATCGATGGCGACAAGGGTCAAAAGTAGGTCGACCGATCTTGCCGATGATGACAAGTGTCAAAAGGAGGTTGACCGATCCTGCCGATGATGTCAAGGGTCGCAAGGAGGTTGACCGATCTTGCCGATGGTGACAAGGGTCAAAAGTAGGTCGACCGATCTTGCCGATGATGACAAGGGTCGAAAGAATGTCGACCGATCTTACCGATGATGATAAGGGTCACAAGGAGATTGACCGATCCTACCGATGATGACAAGGGTAGGAAGGAGGTTGACCGATCTTATCGATGGTGACAAGGGTCAAAAGTAGACAGACCGATCTTGTCGATGATGACAAGGGTCAAAAGGAGGTTAACCGATCCTGTCAATGATGACAAGGGTCACAAGAAGGTTGACCGATCTTGCCGATGATGACAAGGGTCGAAAGGATGTTGACCGATCTTGCCGAAGTTGACAAGGGTCGAAAGGAGGTTGACCGATCCTGTCGTTGATGACAAGGGTCGCAAGGAGGTTGGCCGATCTTGTCGATGGTGATAAGGGTCAAAAGTAGGTCGACCGATCTTGTCGATGATGACAAGGGTCGCAAGGAGGTTGACCGATCCTGCCGATGATAACAAGGGTCGCAAGGAAGTTGACCGATCTTGCCGATGGTGACAAGGGTCAAAAGTAGGTCAGTCGATCTTGCCGATGATGACAAGGGTCAAAAGGAGGTTGACCGATCCTGCCGATGATGACAAGGGTCGCAAGGAGGTTGAAACGATCTTGCCGATGGGGACAAGGGTCAAAAGTAGGTCGACCGATCTTCCCGATGATGACAAGGGTCACAAGGAGGTTGACCGATCTTGCCGATGATGACAAGGGTCGAAAGGATGTCGACCGATCTTGCCGATGATGACAAGGGTCGCAAGGAGGTTGACCGATCTTGCCGATGGTGACAAGGGTCAAAAGTAGGTCGACCGATCTTGTCGATGATGACAAGGGTAAAAAGGAGGTTGACCGATCTTGTCGATGATGACAAGGGTCACAAGGAGGTTGACCGATCTTGCCGATGATGACAAGGGTCAAAAGGATGTCGACCGATCTTGCCGATGATGACAAGGGTCGAAAGGAGGTTGACCGATCTTGTTGATGATGACAAGGGTCGCAAGGAGGTTGACCGATCTTGTCGATGGTGACAAGGCTCAAAAGTAGGTCGACTGATCTTACCGATGATGACACGGGTCGCAAGGAGGTTGGCCGATCTTACCGATGATGACAAGGGTCAAAAGTAGGTCGACCGATCCTGTCGATGATGACAAGGGTCAAAAGGAGGTTGACCGATCCTACCGATGATGACAAGGGTCGCAAGGAGGTTGACCGATCTTGCCGATGGTGGCAAAGGTCAAAAGTAGGTCGACCGATCTTGCCGATGATGACAGGGGTCACAAGGAGGTTGACCGATCTTCCCGATGATGACAATGGTCAAAAGGATGTCGACCGATCTTGTCGATGATGACAAGGGTCAAAAGGTCGACCGATCTTGCCGATGATGACAAGGGTCGCAAGGAGATTGACTGATCTTGTCGATGATGACAAGCGTCGCAAGGAGGTTTACCGATCCTGCCGATGATGACAAGGGTCGCAAGGAGGTTGACCGATCCTGCCGATGGTGACAAGGGTCAAAAGTAGGTCTACCGATCTTGCCGATGATGACAATGGTCAAAAAGAGGTTGACCGATCTTGCCGATGATGACAAGGGTCAAAAGGGGGTTGACCGATCTTGCCGATGATGACAAGGGTTGCAATGAGGTTGACCGATCTTGCCGATGATGACAAGGGTCAAAAGGAGGTCGATCGATCTTGCCGATAATGACAAGGGTCGCAAGGAGGTTGACCGATCTTGCCGATGATGACAAGGTTCAAAAGGAGCTTGACCGATCTTCCCGATGGTGACAAGGGTCAAAAGTAGGTCGACCGATCTTGCCGATGATGACAAGGGTCAAAAGGAGGTTGACCGATCTTGCCGATGATGACAAGGATCGCAAGGAGGTTGACCGATCTTGTCGATGGTGACAATGGTCAAATGTAGGTCGATTGATCTTGGCGTTGATGATAAGGGTCGCAAGGAGGTTGACCGATCCTGCCGATGATGACAAGGGTCGCAAGGAGGTTGACCGATCTTGCCGATGGTGACAACGGTCAAAAGTAGGTCGACCGATCTTGCCGATGATGACAAGGGTCAAAAGGAGGTGAAACTTTAAATCATCACTTTACTGAGTTAAGTGCCCTTTCGGGTTTTCATTGAAGCCAGCCCCCTCTTGCTTTTACCCACGCGCCCTTTCGGGTTTTCACGTGGCAGGGTGCCCGATTTTGCCTGCGGCACCCTTTCAAGTTTTCGCCATAGCCGGGTTATAGCCATTTTTGCCCTTGTCCTGATGGAGGAACAAGTTCGATGAGGTACCTCTATTTTAAGCCTCATTTCATTTTTTCTTCTTCTTCTTTTTTTTCTTTTACTTTTTTTTACTTGATTCACAGAACGAATCTGGGATGAATGTGGGCTCGTTTGTTAGCAACGGATGAGGGGTCCGAGCTGATGAGAGGTCGACCTGCCTTGCCGATGATGGCAAAAGTCGAATCCAGGCTTGTTCGTCGACATTGGGTTAAATGTTGAAGCAAATGTAGATTTATTAACAAGGATGGAAGGTCCAAGTTAAGGGAGTACTGACAGGTCTTGCCGATGGTGACAAGGGTTGATAGTAGTGTGTTCATCGGCATCGGATGAGTGCCGAAGCAAGAGATTGGTTTATTTATTAACGAGGACGTAAGGCCCAAGTTAAGAGAAACGTCGATCGGTCTTGCCGATGATGACGAGGGCCGAACACAAGTTTGTTTATCGACATTGGTTAAATGTCGAAGCAAAAGATAGGTTTATTTATTAACGAGGACGTAAGGTCCAAGTTAAGGGAAAAATGCCGACCGATCTTACCGATGATGGCAAGGGCTGCAAGGATGGGGACCGATCTTGCCGATGATGATAAGGGTCACAAGGGTGTTGAGGAAAAGGTCTCCGGTGGGGCTTACGGCGATCATCCTTTTTGGAGTTTCATTGGGATGAGGGCGAAGAGGAACTTTAAATTACCCCATTATTGGCTCAAGCGCCCTTTCGGGTTTTCGCCAAAGTCAGCCCCCTCTTGCTTCTGCCCACGCTCCCTTTCGGGTTTTCACATGGTAGGGTACCCGATTTTGCCTGCGGCACCCTTTTGGGTTTTCGCCACAGCCGGGTTATAGCCATTTTTGCCCTTGTCCTGATGTAAGAACAAGGCCGGCGAGGCACCTCTATTTTAAGCCTCATCACTTTTTTTCATTCTTTCTTTTTTTCTTGTTGAATTCATGTGACAAGGGAATGCTGACAGGTCAACATGTGATATTTGACCCTTGGCGATGGCAGATAGCTACTGGCCGAGGCACAGGGTCTTACGCCAGTAAAGGCAGTTTATTCATTAGCAGGGGAAAAATGCCAACGCAAAGGAGGAGCTTTAGCCACTTCGGACGTAAGGCCCGTAATGGTGATATTGTGCGAGAGTCGGCTAGGACACGAAGTCTTGTGTCGAAAAAGGGGTTTATTCGTTAGCAAGAAGGTAATGCTAATGCAAAGGATAGATTTCATGCCGATTCGAACGTAAGGCTCGTAATGGCAACGTTATATGAGGGTTGGCTAGGACACGAAGTCTTGCGCCGAAAAGAGGGATTTATTCGTTAGCAAGAAGGCAATGCTAATGCAAAGGGTAGATTTCATGTCGATTCGGGCGTAAGGCCCGCAATGGCGATATTGTGTGAGAGTCGGCTAGGACATGAAGTCTTGCGCAAAAAAATGGGTTTATTCATTAGCAAGAAAGTAATGGTAACGCAAAGGATAGATTTCATGCCAATTTGGGCGTAAGGCCCGTAATGGCGATATTGTATGAGAGTCGGCTAGGACACGAAGTCTTGCGCCGAAAAAGGGGTTTATTCGTTAGCAAGAAGGTAATGCTAACGCAAAGGATAGATTTCATGCCGATTCGGGCGTAAGGCCCATAATGGCAATGCTGTATTATATATATATTTTTGGGAGCTCGGCCAGGGTGGAGTGCCACTAGACCAAGGTGGGTAGAGCTCGGCCAGGGCAGAGCGCCACTAGACCAAGGTGGGTAGAGCTCGGCCAAGGCGGAGCGCCACTAGACCAAGGTGAGTTTAGATCATTTTGGGAATGCCGGTTGAGCTGTGTGATACAGCTTCATATGTTTTCCAATAAGGTGAGAGAACTGGATGACTCCTTTGTGATCTACAAGGACGTACGCACCCCCTTCATATACTCGGCGGACAACATATGGTCGACCCAATTTTCAACCAACTTCCCTTTGGGGTTGGAGGCCATCACTTCTTTTCTTTTGACCATTACTAGGTCACCCTTCTTGAATTCTCGACCTTTGACCAGCTTGTTGAAAGCATGGGCCATGCGAGCTTGGTAGAGTTGAATATTTTGTTGCGCGCGGAGATGCTTTCCTTCGAGCTCGGCAAGCTCTTCCAGTCTTCTTTCTATGTTGGTCTGTTCGCCGCTAGCCAATCCATGTTGGATGGCAACTCGCAGCGAGGGGACCTCCAATTCAATCGGCACCACAGCCTCTGACCCATATACGAGGGAGAATGGTGAGCAGCCAGTTGGGGTTTTATAGACCGTACGATAGGCCCAAAGCGCTTGTACATCTTTTCCTCACAGTCCTTTTTGTTAGACTTGACAGTCTTTGCTAGCAGCGTGCATAGTGTTTTATTGAAAGCCTCTGCAAGTCCATTGGCCTGAGGGTTGTAAGGAGACGAGGTCCTCCAGTCAATCGTGTATTTATCGGCCAGCCGATAAACCTTCTGGTTTATGAAATGGCTGCCATTATCAGTGATAATTCGGCTGGGAACCCCAAACCGGAATATTATATTTTGCCGGAAGAATCTTGCAACCAATTCTCCGATCACATCTCTTAGCACAACTACTTATGCCCATCTGGAGAAGTAATCTGTGGCTGCTAAGATATATCTGCATCCTGACGAAGATGCTGGCAGTGGCCCCACCACGTCTGTGCCCCATTGGGAGAACGGCCAACTTGGTATGGTTGGATGTAGCGGCACCGGCGGTCTCCTGGACACGTTGGCATGCTCTTGACATCTTTGGCAAGCTTTAGAAAACTTGCAGCAATCATCAAACATGGAGGCCCAATAATAGCCCAATTTATTTATTTCAATTTTCATTTTCGGCCCTGCCTGATGTGCTCCAGCCGACCCAGCATGGACTTCTTGCATTACCTGCCCAGCTTCTACTAAAGACAAGCAATGAAGTAAAACTTTCTTTCGGGCATCAGCCATTATTCGGAGCAGGGTTCTGCTTCTCATCTTGTAAGAGTCTTTGACCCTCAGGAGCTTCATTCTTTGTTCTTTTTCTTTCAGGAGTTGTTGGTGTTGAAACCAACGTAGGAGGTGCTCCCGCCAATTGGATTGCTGAATTTCTTCGACAGCCGCTACTTCATTTTCTTGTTCATCGGCCAGAGCCTCCGTTACATTGGGGACTTGTCATTGGTTTATTATTGCTATATTCAGGCTTGTGTCTGGCGGGATTGCCAAAGAACTAGCCAGCTTTGCGAGGCAATCCACTTGAGCATTCTGTCCTCGGTTAATATGCTTGATTTCGATGAAATAGAATCGCGCCATCAAGCGAAGTGCCAGCTGATAGTAAGGGAGGAGCTCTTACTTCTGCACATCGAACTCTCCTTCCAGCTATTTTATGACTAGCATGGAATCCCCGAATGCTTCCAACATCTGGATCTCCATGGACAGAGCAATCTGTAGCCCGATTATAAGGGCTTCATATTCTGCTTCATTGTTTGTGCATGGCTTGTTTATTGAACAAGATGTATATATGACTTCTCCTTCTGGAGATTTCAGGACTATGCCTGCCCTCGCTCTGACTCTAGCTGATCCAATAGCTGAGGTGTCAATTCTGGAAGCACCGTCAAAATACAGTTGCCATATAGAGGGCTACACCTGGCCGACCTCTAGGGTTTCATCTTCAGGAAGCTCTAGTTCTAGCGGGCAGTCTTCAGGCACTGGATGCTCAGCAAAGAAGTCTGCGATGGCCTGGCCCTTGACGGCCCTTTGTGGCACGTAGGAGATATCATACTCCATGAGGATCACCGCCCATTTGCCCAAACGGCCCTGGAGTGCTGGTTGGAACATGATATATTTCAGCGTATCTGCCTTGGAGATCAGCTTAATCTCGTGCGACAACATATAGTGTCAGAGCTTTTTGACAGCGAAGACTAGTGCCAAGCAGATCTTCTCAATGTAGGTGTATTTATCCTCAGTTCTGACTAATCTTCGACTGAGGTAGTAGAGGGCTTGTTCTTTCCCTTCTTCATTGTTCTGGGCTAGCATTGCCCCCAGGGAGTTATACGTGGCTGCTATGTACAAAACCAGCGGCCGTCCTTTCACCGGTGCACCCAGCACTAGAGGAGTCTTCAGATAGTCTTTGAGCTTATCAAAGGCCGTCTGGCAATCTTCATCCCAGTAAAAGGGAACATCTTTCATCATTAGCTTGTGAAAGGGTTGGCACTGCCCTGACAAGTTGGATATAAATCGCTAGATGTATGCCAGGCGGCCTTGCAGAGATCTCAGTTCGGAGAGGTTCCTTGGTGAGGGTAACTCCTGAATTACTTTGATCTTCGCGGGGTCTATTTCAATCCCCCGGTATCTGACAATGAAACCCACGAACTTTCCGCTCGATACTCCGAATGCACACTTCATAGGGTTCATCTTCAATTCATACTGTCTTAGCCTCTGGAAGATAACTCGGAGGTCCTGCAGATGGTCTTCTTTCTTTCTGGTCTTGACTACCAGGTCATCTATGTAGCACTCGACCTTATGGTAGAGTAGCTCATCAAATATTCTAGTCATCGCCTGCTGATAAGTTGCGCCGGCGTTCTTTAATCCGAATAGCATCCTCTTGTAGTGGTAAATGCCTTTGGGAGTTCGGAAGGCAGTGTGGACTCGATCATGTTCCACAATCCATATTTGGTTATAGCCGGAAGACCCATACATGAATGATAGGGCCTCATGGCCGGTTGTTACATCTATCATGACCTCCGTTATTGGCACCGGAAAGTCATCTTTAGGGCAGCCTTTATTCAGATCTCGAAGTCAACACATATCCGGATCTTCCCATTCTTCTTCTTCACGGGCACAATATTAGCCAGCCACGTGGTATATTGATTTTCTTCGACGAAACCCACACCAATGAGCTTGTCAACTTCTTTGCATATTTGAGTGATGAGCTCTGGCCTCATGCGCCGCGGTGGTTGCTTCACCGGTTCGGCTTCAGGGCTTATTGCTAGCTCATGTTGTGAAATTGCGGGGCTCAGTCCTGGCATTTCCTTGTAGGTCCAGGAGAAGCAATCTCGGTATTCTTGCAGTAGCTGGATATACAGCTTCCGTTCTTTAGCAGGTAGTTGGGCGCTGAGGAAGGTCGGCCTATGGTCTTCCTCGTCTCCCAGATTAACTTCTATCAGTTCATCGACTGTGACTTGGCCTCCATCTTCTATTTTCGAGGGCGCTGACTGAAGGTCGACAAAGTCTGGAATATCATTTTTAAGGTCAAAAACCTCGATCTCTTCATTTGGTTCTATTTGAACTTCAGCAGGGATCTCCGCGTCGACCAGTAGCGGCTGTGCGAATTGTTCCATCAGCGAATCCATCACCATTGCAGCTTCGAGGGGTGAGTTGACAGCTTCATCCCCTAGAGATAGGTTCGCGGTCATGGAAGACTGGTGGTTGTTTACTGCTGGGCTGGGGTAGCATCGCAGCTTTGTAACAGAAGGTAAGAAGGTCTCGTCCTCTTGGATTGCCATGTCCCTTGTGGGGTGGCCTTTTCCTTTTCAGCAGCATACATCTCTTGATCGATTTCGACATAAGCTTCCCCGATTGGCACGAGAGTTGCTGAGATCATCATTAGCGGAGGCCCGCCAGAGGGAGACGTCCATGTTTCTTAAACATCTTCGGCTTCGCTACTACTGGCCGTGTCAAATCAGGCTTGAAGGACCACTTCTTCAGGATAGACTTACTCCCAGCATCGGTAAGGAGTCATGGTCTTTGTTTCCGAGTCTCTTGGTCGAGCCGGTTCAGCATATTCCACTTCTGCTGGTATTCATCGACAGTTGCCCCCAGCGGATTATTTTCAGCAGGATAGAAGGCGAAGATGGTGTCCACCTCATAGCGCCTACTGTAATAATATTCTTCAAGGGTGAAGCCCAACCCTGGATGCTGAGAAACACGTCTCATCTCTTTGTCTAGACTTGTGGGATACCACATCTTATGAATGCTTCTTTGTCCTTGCACGACTGGTCGGAGGGGATGTGCTGCTTCTGGAACATCCTGGCCATCCGACTTGTCGTGAATGCCAGACCCTGGACGGGAGCTAGCGGATTCTCTATATCTTCGGGTAGATGACAATCAGTGTCTTCCGGGTAGGGTGCTCCTCAGCTGTATAAAACAAGCTGCTGGGGCCATCTGTCTATGCTACCTCCCAGGCCTTGAAAGGCTCGACAGTGGCATTATCGAGGCCAGGGATTGGCTTGGTAAGGCCTTCCGGGACCCTTATATGGTCAAGCTGCTGATCGACCTTGACTTCATTGGCTTCGAGGTACATAGCGGGAGGTGCTATCCTGCCCACGTCTCTAGTGACGGTGATATGAGAGACTGCCTTGGGCTTGATATATCCGCGCGGCGATGGTGGAAACCAACCATCGTCGGAGGTGCTTTTTGGTGCCCCCGCAGGGGTCTTGGCTTCAAAGGTCTTTTGAGACCGATCTGCATATAGATGAGCGTCTGCCAGGTGACACTCAGATGCTTTGAATGGATGGAGGTCAACAAATATCCTCTCTTCCTTCCCTTCGAGACTGTATTTAATGCATTGGTGGAGCGTGGATGGCACCACCATATTTTCATGCAGCTAGGGACGGCCAAGCATCGCCATGTACGAGGTGCGGGAGTCGATGACATGAAACTGCACCTTCGTAGTAAAGTCTGCCAGAGTGAGTGTGAATTCTGCTACCCCCAACGATACTTCACACTTTTGGTTGAAGCCGACGATACGCATCTCTCTGACTTTATCGAGGCGTACATTAAAGTGGTGCCTCTGATATATTCTATATGGTAGAATGTTGATAGCTACACCAGGGTCGACCAGGATCATGTTCGGCTCCTGTCCATTTAGGTGTCCCTTCATGTAGAGCGGCCTGTTGTGGCTGATAGTAGGGAGCAACATGTCCTCCTGAGTGAAGGTCATGTTGGCCTCTGGCAGTGCTTCAGCCAAGCAGGTTTCATATTGAGCAGGCGTCTGCAAAGCAGTGATAATCATCTGTCGGGTCTCTTCACTCATAGAGAGGATTTCCCAAATAGTGAAACTTGCCGGGAGCTTTTTCAACAATTTAACTACCCGGCTTCCTACTCGGACATTGGACAGCTTCATTTCATCTACACATCTAGGCTTGGAGGAGACTTGGGCTGCGGTCTCTGACGATCCTGCCTCATCGGGTTCAGATTCTGCATCCTTTTGCTTGGTGCCATGTTCCTGTTGCCCTTCATTGGCTGCTGCCGGGCAAGTTTTATCTACCTCCGGAGCTTCGGGAGACTGCTGGGGCTACGTGTAAGTATTCCTGATTGTAGGGTTGGCATCCTGACACGGCTGCTTTCCCTTGGACATCTTCAGAAATTCCAAGAAGGAAGGGGTAGTATTGCTGCCCCCACTCCGGTTATAAAGGCCTGACGGCGGAGGGATTTGGACCCCTTTGACCTCCGCAGAATTTATCTTGTAGGGTTGCTCTCCCCTGAATATGATATTATGGTTAGCAGGTGGCTGGTGCCCCCATTTTCGGCCTGACCGGGTTGCATGTGCTGCAGTAGCTGCTTCAGGCTGGCTTGCCCTGACAGCGGGTGCAAAGCATATTTCTTCCTCGTCCTCTTCACCGGGCAAATTGAAGAGAGCTGAGAGAGTATTGCAGGACACAATCTGCTCTTTGTTGACCTTGGCGGTCTTTCTTTTCTTCTTTTGTTTTTTTTCTTTTTTTCTTTAGTTGGCACCTACCCCCAGAATAGGCTGTTATCCTTGTCGGATGCTACGTCAGCTCCTCCCTCCTGCTTGAGTGAAAGCTGCTCTAGCTCCTGCCACGGGACATGATCCCGTACAAGTAAGGGTTCTAATTCGGGCTGTACATATTCATCTAGCCCATTTATATAGTCCTTAGCCGCCGGGCTTCTGGACTAATTCCGTGACCATCGACAGTGGAGTCTGTCTTCTCCGATTGTGTGTAGGTATTCTGATGACTGCGGGTGGATTGGCCCACACAGGTGCTGCCACCGGAGCGGTAGGTCGTTGTGTGATGCCACGAACACGTGCCCCCACTTTCGGGTGAGGTGCCATTTTTTTCTTGTTCTTTACAGGGACTTGTTGCCATCCCTGTTGTTCTTCTATGGGCACCAGGAAATAGAGTTCATAAGTGCGCCGAGTGCTGGCTTCAGAGATCTCCTCAGGCAAGGCCTGATATACAGAGACCATATTGGCTGCAGCCCTCTTCAGAGGAGCTTCATGAGGCTGTGGAGGGTCGACCCTGTACTCTCCCAAGTCAATCTCATCTTTCTTCACCATGCCTTCAATAATATCTTTGAAGACATAGTAGTCCTCAATTGGGTGCCCCAGCATCTGGTGATAGGGGCAGAACCTTGGACTGTCTTTTCTTTTCAGGTCCTCCGGCCTCTTTGGCTCAGGTAGGGTGACCTTGTCATATTGGGTTACCCAATCGAATAGAATTCTGGTCTTCTCCTTTGGAAAAGAGTAGGACTTCTTCATTTTATCTCGTAGTGAGGGACCTTCTTTGCCATCTCCGGCTTTAGCAGGCTGTGGGGCAACTGCCTTCTTGCCTTTATCCTTCTACTATTCAAATGCCTTAATATCAAGGGCATTTGCTTCTTTAGGCGCCTGGCGCCGTTCTACTGCTTTGCCTTTTTGTGTGGTAGCAGTAGTTGATACAGGGGCGGGTCTGGCCAGGAAGGCTTCCACCTCGGCCACAATGTTGTTTAGTCGGTCGAATTACCAGATTTCCATTCCTATCATCCTTTCCAGGACCTCTCTCCTCAGGTTCTATTTACATATCTGTACAGCGTCCTCCTGATATGGGGGCCGCTTGCATTTCATTCCGAGGTTCCTCCACCTCGTGATATAATCAAGGGCTGTCTCATCTGCCCTCTGTTTTGTTGAGTAGAGTTCGGCCACTGTGACCTCCTTCTCTGTAACATGAAATCTTTCTCTGAACCTCCTCTGCATGTCTGACCAGTCGCTAATCGACCCGGTCGGGAGGCTGAGTACCATTCAAAAGCGAGCCCCGTCAGTGAGGACCCGAAGAATTTTAGCAAATATGACTCGTCGGTGGCCAGATCACCCATGACGGTCATATAGTAAGCGACATGTTCTCTTGGGGATCCCTTCCCGTTGAACTTGTCAAATTTTGGCGGCTTGCTAATCCCAGGAGGGAGCCGCTTGGCAGCATGATGCGGCGGGTATGGAACCCTGTATGCATCAAATGCGATGTAGTCACCTTCACTTCTTTCAGCGAGCTTCAGCTCGATCATTCTCTCCACCATCATTTTGTTCATGACGGTTGGATCAACCGGTTCTGGGTAGAAATGTGCCGGCTGTAGGTAGGGGGTGACCAGGGTGGTCGCCTACGAAGGAGGACGCAGTAGTGGAGGTGTCTGGTGCACCTGGGGTAGCACCGGCGGCATCAACGGCTGTGGTGGGTGTTGCTGAGTTGTCGCCAAGCTTGGTTCTGCCGCTGGGGCACGGCATAATGTGGCGAGGGGTCATTCTAGTTGACGGCTCCTCGTGACGATTCACCCTGCATCTCGAGTTTCTTGGAGGCTGAAGACTACTCTGTCTTCTCCATCAGTTGCTTCTTCAGCAGCTCTATCTCCTGGCGGTACCTTTGTAGTATCATTAGTACTGCCGGATCCATAGATGCAGTGCTAGGGATAGCTTCTGTTGTCTCCCCGGATGCACCCTCAGGTAGGATGTCGAGCAAGACATCTTCTTCTTCTTCCGTCGTCACCACATTGGCGGTCAGAACAGTGGCTTCATCACATCGTTGGCGGTGGGCTAGAGCTTGCTCTCCTTAAGCCGCTACCAACAGTTTTCTTGCGACTTCTGCCCTTCGAGTGTTCGGCCCCGGCCTACTGGCCAGTCGATCCAGCTCATAAGGATCCTCTGGAAGCCTTCCATATTGGCCGGATATGCCAGCCATATTGCAGGTAAAGATCTGCATTCCTTTTCTCTGTCTATGAACCTTTCTTTTTGCATGCCCCGGGAAGGTTAACCTCTCGAACATAGAGATTCTCTTTCTTTCTTCCCGCCGAGGGGCGGTCTCATCGGCTTCAGCATCGAAGCCATCTTCATAACCATTGTCATCGACCGACGACGTCAACCTTCTTTCTTCCTCTTCTTCTTCAACTGCCATTGGTGGGCAGTAGTCTTCTTCAGCCATGGCTGCTTGTAGTAGCCGTTGTTGGCCCAGCGAGGGGTTGCCCAGACACCTGAAATAGTTTCTGACCATGTTGGTCATTTATTCTTGCCCCCGTTCCTGATGTAGGACTGGGGATAATTGCCGACCTCCCACGGGAGGGATGTAAGCAAGCCGGGCTCGTCCGGCGAGTTGTTGGAATCTTCTTCCCACTGTGGGGATGTTGGCTTGTCGGGCGCAGGCCCTGAAACTTTCACGGCGTGGAGAGTCCATAACCGTCTCCTCCTTTCTTGGGGCCAGGCCCCTTTTTTCTTCATTTCCACTCTGTCACGTGCAGGGCGGTGACGGACTGGTGCGTCCGGATGAGCGGGTTGGATCTTCCTAGGGACCCAAACGTGCTTGAACTTCTTCGGCCTGGGGGCCAGCTTTTCATGGCCATGTCGGCCGGCTTCTTCTTCTCAGCTCTCCACCCAGAGAGGACCTGGTAGGAGTTGTAAACAGGTACGGCAGGGATGACCCGATCCGGGACCACCTGAGCATCGCGTCCGTCCAGGAAGATGCGAACTCCACCGATCAACATGGATTTGTCAGACACGGAAAGGCATCCGGTAACAGTAGCAGTGTTCCGCCGGAAGCCTCTACGCTGGCATCCTCCGGAGTTCTTGGCAGGAATGGGGTGGGCCCCATTGGTGATGTGGTGCACCAGGCAGCTGGCGACCTGAATCGGACTCTGGAACGAGCCCACGGAGCATCGAGTCTTCGAGGCCTCGACCTTCTTTACAGCCTCCTCGACAGGCTCCGAGGTCTCCACTTGAAGCTGATCAGTAAAGGCCAGCCCCAAAAAGTTGGGGAAGCCTATAGCAGCAGGGAACGTCCCGAGGACAGTGGGCACCGCCAGGTACCCATGTTCAGCATGGCCGGCGACGATCGCAGGGCCAAAGGTGAGAGTAGCAAGTCTCGATGATGCCATTGTTCGCCTGCCATACAGAACAAACAAACGATCAGTAGTCTTTGGGAGGGCCTCAGGGCCCACATATCTCGGCAAAGAGATGAAAGGTGACACTGGTCCCACCGGACGTGCCAGACTTGTTGGGATGGGATTTGTTCGGTCATTTTGTTCGGGGTTGATCAACCAGTTAATTAATCGATAATCAATCGATTGGTCGACCGCGCTGGCGTGCCAGTCACATAAGTGACAGATTTGTTATGCGCTCATTCTGACCCATGTTAGGCGAGAGTAAGATTCAGGTCGGGACCAGCAATCCGCCATACCATAAAGGCTATGACGTTAATTACATCTCCCATGAGGGAGAAAACCTTTGATTAATTGTCGAGATAGTGGGCAGTCCGAGGTCGGAATAAGATGCAATAGGATGAATGTGACAAGGTCACCTGCAATGCTTTTATCTATCATGCAGGGGAGGCATAGTTTATTGAGTTGAAGACCCTCGATACATGGTGGAAGACATAGGTCCGGAGACCACCATCGCGCATAGCAGAGACTTTCGGTTGGGTGTAACCCAGACTTCTGTTAGTGCCATTTGATATACCGGGGGTCCATGCAAACATGCATGCACGATGCTCATGATTATACTAAAGCATGATAACAAAATCATGAAGAGAAACAATGATTAATCAAGTTTATTAATCTCTGCCGAGGGAGATGAACATGACAGAGGCATGGTAACTAAGGCATGATGATACCAAACATAATAATAGAAGCATAATAGGAAAATGGTTTGGGCTTGAACAGCCCCTTTTATTTGGTTTATTATTGATTGGGGTTTATTAACCTTAACCGTGGGAGGCAAAGATTGCTCCGAAGGCGAGTGAGGGATTAAAATAATGCGATAGAGAGTATTTATCCAAAAAACTGACATGATCGAGCGTAGGAGAAGGGTTCCCGGCGCGGCCAAGTGTAGGTAAAGCACCCTAATCTGGTGCGGCCATGGCAAGCTACTTACCCGGCGCGATGGCCTTGGGGCGCGCCGGATTACGGCGCACCGGGTAAGGACCGTTTGAAACCATTTGAATTTGAGTCTAGTGTTAATCCTGTTAGCGCAGCAAGAGTGATATAGAAGGGGGGGATGAATAGATCACTCCCAATTTGTAAAAACTTAAGTGGAAAATAAATTCTACTGCTTACGCCCCTCCTTAGTCCGCACACAGAGAAATGCAAATGCAGTCACCAAGCAAGGCAGTATAAGTAAATGAGAATAAGGAACCGATCACATGGAAGCAAAGAGACAAGCAGATGGAGAGCGCAGATACTAACAGCAAACCACAGAGGAGGCACTTGATTTTTAGGTGGTTCGATTGCAGTCCGCAATCTACATCCACCCCTCACTCCAACTAGAATGAGGATTCCACTAGACAATGCTAGATCACTGCAGACTCAGTCTGCGAACAACATGCTGCCACACAGCTTGAACAACCAAGGGAAACAAATCCCTCAACCAAGCTCTGCTACCCATAGAACTTGATACCTGTTCCAGCTACCAGCTAGAACAGAACCGGAGACACCTCTCCCTTCCTCCACACACCGGAGGGAACCTGCTAATGACAACCTGTCACTAGCAACACCAGAGATCACCGATCTCTCTTCCTCTGCAACCCAGAGGGAAACTGGAGTAATACTCCCTTCCTCCACACACCGGAGGGGAACCAATTCAAATCAGAAGGATGAACAAAATGAAGAGAAAACAAAATGGGAACAAAGACAAACGAAGAAGCAGTCGGTTCAGAAACCAATACAAATGTAGCTTCAAAGGAAGCAATTCATCAAACCACAGACACTGCTCTCTCTCTCGAACATACTCCTCTCGGATCTGGACAATTTGGGACTCTCTGCTCTTTTTCTTTCTGGATCGTGCAAGCCTCACACAAATGCCTTCTGCCTTTTTCTTTTCACGATCAAGCTTCTACTGAAGGATGAAGCTCATATTTATAGCAGATTTTGGGCGTGTGGCTGCCAGGTTCCCGCCCATGAACTTTTTGCCAGATCATTTGAATTTCGACCACATGGCAGCATCCTGACTGGTTGCCATCCACGTGTCATGTTCCTGGTGTCTTGGATCACGTGCCAGGTGCCAACCTCGGATCACGTGCCCAATCATCAGCCTGAATCGCCTGCAGACAGACAGATGGAATGTATATACTTAGTTAGTTCAGGCTATTAACACGAGTGTATATACTTCAGAAACATCAACTGAGTAAGTGTGTACAACGTGAGAGAGTGTATAGACTTGAAACAATAGTTAACCAAGTGTGTATCATGTGTGAATGTATACACTTGGAGGTCTTCATCGTCCTCAGTGTATAGACTTACTTAGTTCAGGGAATGTATAGACTTAATGGATAAGCTCATGAATGGTAGTGTATAGACATGTGATGAACAATGCAAACGACCCTTACCAATGTGTAACCTTTACATTGCCCAGCCACTGTGTAGACTTCACGAAGCCTAACCAGTGTACAGGCTTGGAAACAGTGTGCTGTGAGCATTGAAGACTCAAGTTATAACAATAGAATGTATAGAGTTGTGGTCGGACAACCCAATGTGTAGACTTGAAGCAAGATGCCAGTGTTCAGACTTTGAGGAAGCGATGTACTGTACGCAATGTACAGACTTGATAGTGTAAGACTCTTAATAAGACGGTGAACAATGTATTGACTTGATGCCCAACGGTGATGTACAGACTTCGACAAGCTTGAGCCAGAGTATAGACTTTGCCAGAGTGAGACGATGCATGAGACGCTCGGCTGTACAGACTTGCAAAGTTCTGAATGAGACGATCGGCTGTAGGACCGATGTACAGACTCTGAATGTGAAGGCAGTCTGTATAGACTTGAATCGCTTGAAGCGATGTACATACTTGGTGAGGCTCAAGCAGTGTACAGACTTGATGAACCACTGTGGATGTATGGACTTGAGCGAATGAAGCCGATGTACAGACTTGTTAATTCAAAGCCTCTGTACAGACTTTCCTAAGACGCAGCATGAGACGCTGGCCGAGACGGATGCTGTACAGACTTTGAAGAGCAGTTCAATGTATAGACTTGAAGCCCCTGAGCTAATGTATAGACTTCACGCTGTACAGACTTTGAGCTTTGATCGTTTGAGCAGAATGCAATGTACACACTTAGCGATGTATATACTTGGCCAGGAAAGCGTAGGGAAATGTATGAGTGTATGGACTTGGCCAAGCGTAGGAAAAGATGTGGAGTGTACACACTTGGTGAAACAAAGTCCAGTGTATCGACTTGATGCCTTGAAGGCAATGTACAGACTTGGACTCAAGGAATGTACATACTTAGCATGAAGACTGCCAGTCGATGTATAGACTTGGCTGAAGCTATCTCTGAAGCAAAGTTCAGACTTTGTGCAATGTATGAACTTTAGTGTGTGCGAGCCTGCTTACTAGCAATGTGTAGACTTTGAGTGTGTAAAGCAGGCGTTGTACAGACTATGCAAACATGACACTGGGCGATGTATAGACTTACACTATCGGATGTGTAGACTTCATGAGAATGCAGCAGCCAGTGTATAGACGTGAAGCTTGACAATCCAGTGTATAGAGTTGAAGCTTGGAAAGCTGTATAGAGTTGAGCTGTACTGACTTGGCAATGTGCAGACTTAACTGGTCGGGCAGTGAACAGACTTAGAATATTAAGACCAATGTATAGACTTCAGTTAGAAGGTGCCCGATGTACAGACTAGAAGAAGTTATGCCAATGTACAGACTTAATAGATCAAGCTGGTGTATAGACTTTGGTACCCAAGCTATCAATGTTCTGATGTGTCGACCCACCCTTGCTGATGAGTCGACCCACTACTGTCCATATTAACCAAACAGTGTAGATAGATAGAATAATGAAACAACATATGAACTGAACTCACTTAGGTGATGAACCAGCATAAATCTAGAGATAGAAGATTGATTTATAGTGTGAGACATCATCAAAACCATAGGGATGCAACAATCTCCCCCTTTTTGATGATGATAACACTATGAATCAAGCAATATCAAGATTCAACAAGAGATTTATATCAGCTGCAACAAACAGAGGAAATTCAAGGCATGCACATGCAAATGAATTAAACATTCCCTACCACTTACTCTCATCTCCCCCACAACTCATAAACATAACTTCCTCAAAGCAACATGGCTCCCCCAAAGCTCAAGACAAATCCAAGACTCACTGATATTGCAGAACTTCTCTCCCCCTTTGACATCAGCAAAAAGAACTATAGAATGTATGACAGTGCTGGAACATGAAGAATAAGGGCAGTAACTTCTTAGTGCAGACAGTCACTAGTAGGTCTTAAGAGAATAAGTGAGGTTCTAATCTCAAGAGAAGATTCTTTAAACTCCAGTACACAATAGAGAAGTAGAATGATAGACAAGTTTATCAACATACATAGTGGATGATTGAGAGCAGGAGTTAACAAGTATGGCCAGATATAGCTGATCATTCAACTATCCCACAAGACAGCAAGAGACGAAATCAGAAAGGTGTTCTCAAGGTATTGAGGACAAGTAATCCATTAGTTGCATAACAACAAGGAATTTTTTTGTTGGAGATGATTTTCAAGAAGATCAATGAGTAAGTTGGTAGTTCACTCCTTTGACATTAGAGAGACACCTTGATTAGAGGCCTGAATCCCCAGTTACTCAGAGTGAGTACCTCATTACTTCCCCTTTTTTTTTATTAAGGAACAGAGTTAGTAACTGTGGCTTTTGACATGAGGAAACACCTTGATTAGAGGCCAGAGTCCCCAGTTACTCACCAGCAAGCCACCATTGCTCTGTCATGTCTTTTCATTCATTTTAAGCATTTGACACCTCATGACATGGGAGAAATATTCATTTCATTGATGAAGCTCCCAGTTTCTCAGTGATCAAAACAGAACATTTTTGTTCAGTTAAGCCCTTGAGTTAAAGAGATAGAATGATTGAAAACAATACCAGAAGGACTATTTCTTGAATTGAGTCTTGAAGTCTAGATTTCAAGCTGATTGGGTCAGATATCAAGACATACAGGTTTTTGGCCTGAACCAGAATCAATGACAATGTAGGAAGATATACTTTATGCAATTAGTCCAGATCTCTGAAGGAGTACCAAAGGAAAGATTCTAACTGGAGATTAGAGTCACTGACTTATAGACTTAAGAGATAAGTGACACTCTACTGTCTGAGAGAACCACACTAGATCAGTCATGCAAGACCAGCAAAGTTACACATCTGGACAGCCCTTTTGAATCTGTCAAAGAACTTCTCTTCTCACATTACAACTCAGCTCCCCCTAAGACATAGCATTCCTCAATAAAACAATCTAGCATAATCTCAAAGCTTCCCCTTACTCAAAGCATTCCTGAAAGCTAACCAGTAAGCATTCTGAACTCCCCCTTTAAACCAGCATGAAAGAAGGCTAAACATCAGACAAACACAACTCCCCCTCACAACAAGAACAGGCTTCATAATTAAGACAATTTGTATAAGCCTAATTCTCTTCTCAATGTGGTGAATTTTTCATTATCCAGAGGTTTTGTGAATATGTCAGCAATCTGATTATCTGTGCCTACATGAATCAGTTCAAAATTATTCTTAGACACCTCATCTCTTATAAAATGATGTCTTATCTCTATGTGTTTGGTTCGTGAATGCAAAACAGGATTTTTAGCAATATTGATGGCACTAGTATTATCACAGTAAATTGGTGTGCACCCCAGGTCTACTTGGTAGTCCTGAAGCTGGTGTTTAATCCATATTACTTGTGTTCCACAACTCCCTGCAGCCACATATTCAGCTTCTGCAGTGGAGAGGGCCACAGAATGTTGTTTCTTGGAGCCCCAAGACACTAAACACCCACCCAAAAATTCACAATGGCCACTAGTGCTTTTCCTGTCTAGTTTACAGCCTGCATAATCAGCATCTGTGTATGCTACTAAGTTAAGTGTGTGAGATGCAGGAAACCATAAACCAAGAGAATGAGTAGCTGACAAATATCTGAAGATTCTTTTAACTGCAGCTAAGTGTAATTCAGTAGGTCTAGACTGATACCTTGCACACATTCCTACACTGAATTGTATATCTGGTCTAGAGGCTGTCAAGTAAAGAAGTGATCCAATCATACCTCGATAAAGTTTGGCATTTACTTCTTTACCTGTCTCATCTGCATCCAATGAGGTATTGGTGCCCATGGGTGTTGTAATGTGCTTTAAGTTTTCCATACCAAACCTCTTGAACAGTTCCATTGTGTATTTGGTTTGGTTGATGAAGCACCCATCCTCTAGCTGCTGTACCTGCAATCCAAGAAGTATTTTAGTTCACCAACCAAGCTCATTTCGAATTCAGCAGACATCATGGTAGAAAATTCATCACATAGTTCATGCTTAGTTGATCCAAATACAATGTCATCTACATATACCTGAACTATGATGAGATCTCTGTTTATGCCCTTGGTGAATAAAGTTTGATCAACTTTACCTCTTTTGTAGCCCTTGCTGATCAGAAATTCAGACAATCTTTCATACCATGCTCTTGGAGCCTGCTTTAGACCATACAAGGCTTTGTTTAACCTGAAAACTTGGTTAGGTTGAGGAGAGTATTGAAATCCAGGAGGTTGTTCAACAAAAACTTCTTCTTTAATGACTCCATTTAAAAAGGCACTTTTAACATCCATTTGTTGGAGTTTTATATTCTTTGAGCAAGCAAAGGCAAGCAACAATCTTATAGCTTCCATCCTAGCAACAGGTGCATAGGATTCATCAAAGTCTACACCGAATTCCTGACAGTAGCCTTTGGCTACTAATCTGGCCTTATTCCTTGAGATAATTCCATCTTCATTCATCTTATTTTTGAACACCCACTTGGTTCCTATGATATTAATACCATCTGGTCTTGGGACAAGCTCCCAGACATTATTCCTTTCAAACTGACCTAATTCCTCACACATAGCATTGACCCAAGCTTGATCAGCCAAGGCCTCTTCTACTGTTTTGGGTTCAATTTGTGAGACTAAAGCAATTAAGTCATCATTATTCACATTTCTAAAATGAGACCTAGTCCGAAGAGGATCTTCAGGATTGCCTATGACTTTATCTAATGGATGGTCTTTAAGAAATCTAATATTTGTTGAAGACTCACCTGTTTCTCTTGGCCCTTCCTGATTGGGGGAATTTGTTTCTCCACTCGGCTGAGTCTTCTCTTCTTCCTGTTGGTCTTCTAGAAAATCCCCACCATGATTGGAATCCCTGTCAAGATTTTCAACATTAGAAACATCTTTCTTTTCACTAAAAAGGATGTGTGGAGACTCTTCCACTTTCTGATCTGATATGTTAAATACCCTATATGCCCTTGACACTTCAGAGTAACCCAAGAATATTCCAGGTGTGCTTTTGGCTTCAAACTTGTCTAAATCTTTCTTATCATTGTTATGAATAAAACATTTTGCTCCAAAAATTCTGAAATGAAACAAGTTTGGTTTCTTACCTTTTAGAAGCTCATAGGGTGTTTTCTTGTGAATGGGTCTTACCATGGCCCTGTTGATTATGTAAGTTGCTGTATTGGCCGCTTCTGCCCAAAACCTTCTAGGTAATTTACTTTCAATCAACATGGTTCGGGCCATCTCCACCACAGTTCTATTTCTTCTCTCCACAATCCCATTCTGTTCAGGTGTCCTGGGAGAAGAAAACCTGTGAGTTAGTCCTTCTTTTTCACAGAGATCAGTAAACATGGAGTTTTCAAACTCACCTCCATGGTCAGATTGAATAGAACAGACCTTGTACTTCCCTTCTTGTTTGACCTTATTGAAAAATAGATTAAACTTTTGAAATGCATCACTCTTATTTGCTAAGAAAAATATCCATGAATATCTAGAGAAGTCATCTATGATGACATAGCCAAACCTGTTTCCATTAAGACTCTGAGTTCTAGTGGGACCGAAAAGGTCCATATGAAGAAGTTCCATTGGTCTAGAAGACAATGGCTCAGATCTTAATTTAAAGGAATTTCTGGTCTGTTTGCCTAGAGCACAGGCATCACATGCTTTTGATATTGAGTTGAATTTAATTCTAGGCATGCCTCTAACTAAATCATGCTTGACCAATTTATTTAAAGTTGTAAAGCTAGCATGACCTAGACGTCTATGCCATTCAAAAGCATCATTTTCAGAGTTGGCAGATAAGCAAATAGTAGATTCAGATTTCTCATCTAAGTCTACAATGTAGACATTATTAATCCTGTTGGCTACAAATTTAACCACATCAGAATTTGTTTCAAGGATTTTGCATGAACTATCATCAAATACAACCCTGTGACCCCTGTCACATAACTGACTAATACTAATCAGGTTGTGTTGAAGCCCTTCCACAAGTAAGACTTTTTCAATGGAGTTTGTGGAAGACTTACCTACTGTACCAACTCCAATTATTTTACCTTTGTTCTTTCCTCCAAACTTGACCAGACCCCCTGGCTTCATCTCTATCTTGCTAAACTTGGATCGGTCTCCTGTCATATGCCTGGAGCAGCCACTGTCGAGGTACCACTTGTTGTCTTCAGCTGCCAGGCCGACCTACACAAATACATCAAGCAGAGTGATTTGGAACCCAAGATGAGTTGGGTCCAAGGACATTGTTCAAATCTCTGATCAAGTGTTTAGGTATCCAGATTTGCTTCAGCATGGTTTTCTCTGGCACCTTCCTTTCTGGTTTATTAAAGTTGAATCCAGCTGACTGGAGAAGTGAGTTCTATTCCATTCATTAGTCTTCCTATTCCTAGGAAATTTCCTGTAAGCTTGTTGATTAACATATTTTTGACCATGAAAGTTATTTCTCCAGTAGGTCCTGTTTGGACCCATCTGATTGTTGTAATTCCAGCTCTTATTCTGATTCACTTTCTTGGTCCATCTACCATTTGTGTTCTGGTGAGTGGGCTTAGTGTTATTCTTCATAAAATTCATTCCCATCTTAAATGGTTGTCCAGTACTGGTTTTTGTGTTTTCTTTAGGACTTTGAATTTCTTAGAGCTGTTTGAGCTGGATGGTGTGTCCAGCTTCTCTTTTCCCTTCTCTGGGCAGAAGGTGATGGTCTTGAATTGCAAGGGTCTCTTGTTGGTTGGGTCATAGCCTAGACCCTCCTTATTGAAATTGACCCTAGTCCCTAGTATAGCATCTAAACTAGTCTTTCCTTGGACAAACTTTTCTAAGACTTTCTGTTTGTCTTCCAGCTCCTTTTGAAGGGACTCAGAATTTTTTAGGAGTTCAGCATTTACTTTCTTCACAGCTTCATATTTCTCTGAATTCACTCTAATTTCATTCATGCTTTCTTCAATTTTAGTTTTGAATTCATTGAGCTGTTTTTGACTTTCTTGAATTTCTCCCTTGAGCTTATCATTTTCTTTCCTTAGTGAGGTCATTTCTTCTAGTTGTTCTTTTAGCTTCTCATTTTCCTCACAGACCAGAGTTTGTTCTTCAACATTTGTGTTAAATTTTCTTTTCAGAACTCTGTGCTCTTTACTAAGAGAATTAAATTTATCTAACAATTCACCATAAGCATCCTCCCAGTCATCAATTGAGAAATTTTCAAAAACATTTATTACCTCCTCTTCACTGTTTGCCATAAGGCAAATTCCATCTTCATATTCTTCTGAGGAAGCGTCTTCGGGGTCTTCTTCTTCCTCGCTCCATGTGCAGACCATCGCCTGTGGCTTCTTCTTCTTCTGCACCTTTATGTTTTTCTTCTGAAGATAGGGACCCTTCTTCTGGAGGTCTGGGCATTCGCCTTTCATATGTCCCTGTTTGTTACAATTAAAACAAGTCAGTCTCTTAGGATTTCTATCCCTGTAACTAGTAAATTCAGCACTCTTGTTGAAAGAGTGTGGCTTCTTCTTCCTAAAGGTCTTTCCCTTTTTCTTCAAAAATTTTCTGAACTGTCTAGTGAGCATAGCCTGCTCCTCCTGGTCGAGATTTGACAAACCTTCAAGCTCGGACTCGGACTCGGGGCTACTGCTGCTGCTCCCGCTGTTGCTACCCTTGTTGCGGGAAGCTCTTAGAGCTACATTTTTACCCTTCCTCTCACTTCCTTCTCCACCTCCTTGGAAATTCATCTCATAGGTCATAAGAGATCCTATGAGTTCATTCACAGTCAAGATAGTCAAATCTTTTGACTCCTCAATCACAATGGCCTTAGTGTGCCATGCCGGGGATAAAGATCTAAGGATTTTTCTGACTATATCTGCCTCAGCAAGATCCTTCCCTAGCCCTTTAAGAGTATTTGTGATCAAAGACAACTTGGCATACATTTCAGTTATATTCTCATCTGCATTCATCTTAAACATTTCATACTTAGAAGTGTAGAGGTTTACCTTCGAGGCTTTCACTTGAGCTGTACCTTCATAGATCAATCGCAGCTCATCCCACATTCGCTTGGCAGTCTTGTAGGCAGATATACGGGCATACTCCTCTGGATGAACAGCACACTGGATGATGTTCAGCGCCGTCCAGTTGAGTGAAGAGAGCTTGACATGGTCATCTGTTCAAGCATCCTCGTTTGGTGGCAGATCATATGGCCCCACCGTAATTACTCTCCACAGTTTATGGCTCTGAGCCCTGATGAACACTTCCATCATGTTCTTCCAAAACAGATAGTTACTACCATCAAAATACGGAGGGTGACTAATAGATTGACCTTCGGCCATGAAGGTTCTAGGACCACCAGCATTTCCTTGACCGTTCGTCCACATGGCGTAAACCTGCTCTGATACCAATTGTTAGCGCAGCAAGAGTGATATAGAAGGGGGGGATGAATAGATCACTCCCAATTTGTAAAAACTTAGGCGGAAAATAAATTCTACTGCTTACGCCCCTCCTTAGTCCGCACACAGAGAAATGCAAATGCAGTCACCAAGCAAGGCAGTATAAGTAAATGAGAATAAGGAACCGATCACATGGAAGCAAAGAGACAAGCAGATGGAGAGCGCAGATACTAACAGCAAACCACAGAGGAGGCACTCAGTTTTTAGGTGGTTCGATTACAGTCCGCAATCTACATCCACCCCTCACCCCAACTAGAATGAGGATTCCACTAGACAATGCTAGATCACAGCAGACTCAGTCTGCGAACAACATGCTGCCACACAGCTTGAACAACCAAGGGAAACAAATCTCTCAACCAAGCTCTGCTACCCACAGAACTTGATACCTGTTCCAGCTACCAGCTAGAACAGAACCGGGGACACCTCTCCCTTCCTCCACACACCGTAGGGAACCTGCTAATGACAACCTGTCACTAGCAACACCATAGATCACAGATCTCTCTTCCTCTGCAACCCAGAGGGAAATTAGAGTAATACTCCCTTCCTCCACACACCGGAGGGGAACCAATTCAAATCAGAAGGATGAACAAAATGAAGAGAAAACAAAATGGGAACAAAGACAAATGAAGAAGTAGTCGGTTCAGAAACCAATACAAATGTAGCTTCAAAGGAAGCAATTCATCAAACCACAGACACTGCTCTCTCTCTCGAACATACTCCTCTCGGATCTGGAACTCTCTGCTCTTTTTCTTTTCTGGATCGTGCAAGCTCACACCAATGGCTTCTGCTTTTTCTTTTCACGATCAAGCTTCTACTGAAGGATGAAGCTTCATATTTATAGCAGATTTTGGGCGTGTGGCTGCCAGGTTCCCGCCCATGAACTTTTTGCCAGATCATTTGAATTTCGACCACATGGCAGCATCCTGACTGGGTTGCCATCCACGTGTCACGTTCCTGGTGTCATGGATCATGTGCCAGGTGCCAACCTCAGATCACGTGCCCAATCATCAGCCTGAATCACTTGCAGACAGACAGATGGAATGTATATACTTAGTTAGTTCAGGCTATTAACACGAGTGTATATACTTCAGAGACATCAACTGAGTAAGTGTATACAACGTGAGAGAGTGTATAGACTTAATGAATAAAGTGCATGTGAAGGTAGTGTATATACTTAATGAATAAGCGCATGTGAAGGCAGTGTATAGACATAATGAGCAAGCGCATGAATGGCAGTGTATAGACTTATGATGAACAATGCAAATGAGCCTTACCAATGTGTACACTTTACAAAGCTCAGCCACTGTGTAGACTTCACGAAGCCTAACCAGTGTACAGGCTTGGAACGAGTGTGCTGTGAGCATTGAAGACTCAAGTTATAACAACAGAGTGTATAGAGTTGTGGTCGGACAACTCAATGTGTAGACTTGAAGCAAGAGGCCAGTGTTCAGACTTTGAGGAATCGATGTACTGTTCGCAATGTACAGACTTGATAGTGTAAGACTCTTAATAAGACGGTGAGCAATGTATTGACTTGATGCCCAACGGTGATGTACAGACTTTGACAAGCTTGAGCCAGTGTATAGACTATGCCAGAGTGAGACGATGCATGAGACGCTCGGCTGTACAGACTTGCAAAGTCTGAATGAGACGATCGGCTGTAGGACCGATGTACAGACTCTGAATGTGAAGGCAGTCTGTATTGACTTGAATCGCTTGAAGCGATGTACAGACTTGGTGAAGCTCAAGCAGTGTATAGACTTGTGAAGGCTTCAGCGTTGTACAGACATTGAAGAACCACTGTGAATGTATAGACTTGATGAACCACTGTGGATGTATGGACTTGAGCGAATGAAGCCGATGTACAGACTTGTTAATTCGAAGCCTCTGTACAGACTTTCCTAAGACGCAACATGAGACGCTGGCTGAGACGGATGCTGTATAGACTTTGAAGAGCAGTTCAATGTATAGACTTGAAGCCTCTGAGCTAATGAATAGACTTCATGCTGTACAGACTTTGAGCTTTGATCGTTTGAGCAGAATGCAATGTACACACTTAGCGATGTATATACTTGGCTAGGAGAGCGTAGGGAAATGTATGAGTGTATGGACTTGGCCAAGCGTAGGAAAAGATGTGGAGTGTACACACTTGGTGAAACAAAGTCCAGTGTATCGACTTGATGCCTTGAAGGCAATGTACAGATTTGGACTCAAGGAATGTACATACTTAGCATGGAGACTGCCAGTCGATGTATAGACTTGGCTGAAGCTATCTCTGAAGCAATGTTTAGACTTTGTGCAATGTATGAACTTTAGTGTGTGCGAGCCTGCTGACTAGCAATGTGTAGACGTTTGAGTGTGTAAAGCAGGCGTTGTACAGACTATGCAAACATGACACTGGGCGATGTATAGACTTACACTATCGGATTTATAGAGTTGAAGTTTAGACAAACCAGTGTATAGACATGAAGCTTGACAATCCAGTGTATAGAGTTGAGGCTTGGAAGGCTGTATAGAGTTGAGCTATACTGACTTTGGCAATGTGCAGACTTAACTGGTCGGGCAGTGTACAGACTTAGAATATTAAGACCAGTGTGTAGACTTCAGTTAGAAGGTGTCCGATGTACAGACTTGAAGAAGTTATGCCAATGTACAGACTTAATAGATCAAGCTGGTGTAGAGACTTGGGTACACATGCTATCAATGTACTGATGTGTCGACCCACCCTTGCTGATGAGTCGACCCACTACTGTCCATATTAACCAAACAGTGTAGATAGATAGAATAATGAAACAGCATATGAACTGAACTCACTTAGGTGATGAACCAGCATAAATCTAGAGATAGAAGATTGATTTATAGTGTGAGACATCATCAAAACCATAGGGATGCAACAAATCCGGTGCGGGGGGTACCGCGCCGTGTTTGGGCGCGCCGGGTTAAGGCCGCACCGTTTAAGTAGATTTTTAGGGTATTTTGAATCTATTTAGTTTATTAAGATGTTCTTGAGGGTTTTGGGGTTAATTGGGTTGATTGTTTATTGAATTGGAGCCCCGGGCTCCCCAAGAGCAGAGTCATATGCTCGTGTGAGGTTCATACTCAAGCACGGAGGTTCATTGCTTAAAAACATATGTTTTATTAAGTCCAAATCACGAAGGTAACTGAGAAGTTAAAACCTGGTGAAAATTGGACAGCATCTCCCCATCCTTGAAGGATTGCAGGGGAGAAGCGGGGTCATACTCATGTGCGGAGTAAGCCCCTAACAAGCCGGACGGCACGACGGCGGCTAGCAAATCCCAATCGGATAGGAAACCCCGAGGACTAGCCTACTAGGGGCACCAAGGTTCAGTGGGTTGAAGCGATCGAACGAGATGACCAATGAGGGAAGGGGAACCCCGAGGGATGGCCTACCAGGGGTGCACGACCCATGGTCAAATCACAATCCAAGAGGGGACGGCCAATTGGGAAGGGAAGCCCTGAGGACTAGCCTACAAGGGGCATACAACCCATGACCACCACAATGTCCCTGAGGATAGTGGGTTTGATATCGGGCTAAGCCCTATCAATATTCACCTTATGGCCCATAGGGACACTCATCACTCACAGATGGAGCCCTTTAACCAAATGATGATCCTGAGGTACGAATGGGGTATGTTCCCCTCCCCGGAGTATTGAAGCTACTATTATCAGAAGTAACAGAGCTCGACAGTCGTAAATCATATATAGAACAAAGGGGGAAATACAACAGCATGACATAACATCCGATGTGTTGGCAAATTGTCACTCACAGAGTTAGCAAGTTAGTGCTCACGGGGTTATTGAGTTAGCATTGTGAATTACAACGATCAGGATATAGAAAGTGGCCATTAGAATCATTAGCATATAACAAATGCACATGTTATGGGGGTGACCCCGTTCCCTCTGAACTATGAAGGAGTGCAGAGGGGCGTTGATAGGATCAACCTCGAAATCGGAGTGGATAGGGATGCACACACGGATGTGTCCCTAACCATGAAATCCATGACGCGTATGAATCAAGCCTTCCATACCCATTGCATTTGAGGAGAGTGACCCCGGGGAGGGGTGGCATCAATGTAGCCCGTATGGCTCCCGGGCATGATCGGCATCACGAGATGAAAACTCGGCATTCGCACACACAAAGTGATTGGGCATGCAGATTGAGCACGGAACAAGAAAAGCAATATATAGTATAACTTCATTCATTCCATCAATGGGAGGCCAAGGACACGGCATATTATAAACATTCAGTGTGCCGGCGTTGTCGCTCGGCAGCCGTTCCATTGATTGCAGAGAAGAAATTACAGAGGTGAAACAGATGAAGAGGTGGTGGGGGGGGGGGGAGATGGGCTCATATCATCGCCCCTCCCCCCTCACTTACACAACAGCAAAGAAAGGAAACCAGAAGGGGATCGTCAGGAAACAACCCATATAACCCACCTAGACATCGCCAGCAAAAATAGAGTATCGGATTCCCTCCCCCTTCGGCTCCGGCGTGCTTTAGGCAAGTAGACCGAAGAGGGTGGCAGCAGGAATACACTCGGTAGAAGAACCCTACTTCTTCCCGAAGACACCCTCTCTCCTCGGATGAACTGATTGGCTCTCAGGCTATGCTTCGGGAATGTTCTCTTGAAATCTTTTCTCTCCCTTGTAGCCTCCTGTATATGTCTCTCTTACTTGGTCGAACCAAGTTGGGTTTTATAGGCGAAAGCTTTCCCGACGTGAAGAATGCGCGCTGGGGAGCAGTCCCTTGCATCTGGCACGCCGGGCATGAGGGCGCCGGAATAGAGGGCGCGCCAAGATGGGGCGCGTCGGATAAGTCCTGTTTACTTAACTTGGGTTAGACAGTGGGTCCCGGGCTGGTTCCGGGAGTCACCATGACCATTCATCTCACCGTGGTCTTGCAAAACCTTGGTGAGAAGTCTTCATGAAGCTCTCGGGTCGATGTGCAACCTCCTTCGGAACCTCGTGCATCTTCAGTCTGAACACACGGGTTTTCTGCTGACGCGACTTTCGGCACTATGGTCCGTGCTGTCGGCTCGGGTTGACCTGTGCTCAAAGCTTTTTTGGGAGGTGGAATACCATCCAGGGTGCTTTTGCCTTGACTGGGCGATTATTTGGTCACTACCATACCCAATATGCTGAGAAGCCATACCCAGGCCAGGTCATCAAGATCTTCTACCGATAGAGCCTTCGATCCCCTATACTGAAGGGCCAAGGGCATTCTTTCACCCTGGGAGGATCTTTCATTCAGGTGGCAGTCCACCAGGTACATTATCGTCCTTGGTCGGACGATGGATATTGTCACGCCCCGAGCGCGGAAGGTACCCGGAGATGCGCGACGAGTTTATATCAATCATGTCAATCAGAGTATTAGTGTATTCGACACCAAAAATCAGAGATGCGCGAAAGTAAAGATAACCCAGTCCTTTATTCCTTCTTTAGAAGATGTCTATTACAAACCTTGAAGTACTAACTAAAATAAAAGAAAAATACAAGGTTGACTCAAGAAAATATGAAAGAGACTAGATAACACGGAAGAAGCTCTATCTCTTTCACTCTTGATTTTCCCCATCCGTTTGAGTTCCCTCTTCGTCGGACTTACCTGAAAAGTAGGGAAACACTAAGTGAGCGAACGCTCAGTAGGAAATTATATCTCAAGATCTAGCATGGGGTTTAAGTGATTACATCTTTCATGAATGCTCTATAACTATGCATGCTCGCATAAAACGACAAGATAGAGAGAGTGTATAACAATACGACAGTAAGAAGAACTAGTCATGAACTTTCAAGAACTTATATCAAAAAGATATCAAGATATTCAAGCAAGTGTGTTCATCATGTCATGTTGGAATTTGGCTAATTTGTTTCAAGTCAAGCTAGTATACAATTACCCTTCCTCGGGCCACGCAAGTCATGTAATATCAAGTCAAGTACGAGTACAAGATTTGTGGAATGTTCAATCAAGCTAGTCATGCACTTCGGTATAATGCCAATACCGTGATCAATCAACTCCCATGGGCACAAGTACTTTCGGGTGCTCCTCCCAGGACCAGATCGGGCCCTATATGTGCAGGCATTAATCATGTATTTTAACATCCACTTTTGTGTATAGCCAATATGGAATTTCAAGAATAAAGCTTGTAGCTACGTAGGATAACTTGAATAGAATAGAGTCCAAAAATATGACACTTGACATAGAATGATGATAATAACGGTATAATCATGATTATCGAGAAAACTAGGTGGAATTGGTTCCCCTAGCTTAGGTACCATGACACACAAGTATGGACACTCTTTATATAGAATTGAGGTCCACATGAACAGCACATCAATGGCAAGACGTCCTCATTCTTAATATAGAATTGAGGTCCACAAGAACATCATGTTGAATATAGAATTGGGGTTTACAAGAACAGCATAACAATGTTGATATAGAGTTGGGGTTTACAAGAACATCATGACAATGTTGATATAGAATTGGGGTTTACAAGAACAGCATCAAATGGCATAATAACCTCATCCCATTAAGAGAATTCTCATGATACACACTTTGCATAACATGAGGGCCGGTATACCATGTTTCTTCAAAGTGACATGGCAAAATAGTGTAATGGGTTTTTATGGTACAACTAGCTCAGTCGGCCTTGAGGGAATCCAAGGCTGCGAGGAGACTTACGGAGGTCTCTATGACTAACTCGCTAGTCCAAAGGAACGGAATGTCCAATGGAGAGCTTGTATGTCAATGAGAATTGAGGGTAGTGCGATAAAAACATCATGAAACATGGGACTATATTCACGGACTGGAATATAGTGCCGATATATATATATATATATATATATATATATATATATATATATATATATAAAACCCTTCGGTGACAGTAATCAGTGTAAAACAGTAATACGGAAAATAGCGACTTAAGATAAGTCATTAATTATCAAATTCACGCCTTAGTCAGGGGCGTTTATTCAAAATTTGACGAGTTATACATTAGTCGTCCCTTCAATATTTCCATTCTACGGACAATCATTATTCTGGAATTTTAACAAAAACGCGCCCTGGACAGGGGCGTTACTTTTCAATTAGCGCCCTAGTCTGGGGCGTCAGTTCAGTAGGAGACGACCTTGTGCAGGGCGTTAATTCAACGATTTATCAATTTTCAGATAATAACATTTCAGGAAGATAATTTCATGGTCAGGACAAGAAAAATAGCAGGATTAGATAGGTATGATCGTGCATTAATTTAGATTCATGGTTTCATAGTTATAGAATTCTAAACATGGATAATTATCAATTATATGAAATTGACGACTTCTGGGCAGGGCGTCAAAACAAGAATTAGCGCCCTTGTCTGGGTCGCTTCTTTAAAATCACTCAGAAAACATTTGGAAACGCAGTAGAACTATATGCATGAGATCATGGATGAGTTTTATTTCATAATTTATACTAGTTTGGGCTACGTTCTTGAGAAAACCTACCTTATGAAGATTTAACTGATGAACGGATGAAGGTTTGGAGGAGAAAATGATGCTCTGTTCGTAACAGAGTCTTCAGACGTTCGAAATAGCCAAGTAATATGAGCTTCTCGACAACAGGTGAGCTTTAGGAAGATGTCTTCTTTCGTGGACGCAGAGGACGTTGATGAAGAATCCCTCGTTCTTCAGCACACAGGGTGTTCAACCTATAGCAAAAGACGACGAAGAAACAATTAAAATTTCTTCATAAATTGATCAAAAGCAAAGGAAGGAAGAAGAACATAACCTGTTCTTCACGTATGCAGCAGCAAGGCTTCGACCAAATAGTTTTTAGGGTTCGATAGACCAGGGTATTTATAGGATTTTTAGAATCCTAATGGAGTTAGTAGCATACTGGGAGTAGTATTTCCCTAATAGAGTTCTTACCCTGTTCAATATTGCCCGTAGTTATCCATAACTTGCCCCGGATAAACTCCTGGGTCGAACGAAACTCGAACTGAATTAACGTCTTAAGCGAGGGCGTCGAATTTAAATTGACACCTTGTGGAGCGTCGTTACTTATGTAAACGCGCGCATGTAGAGGGCGTTTCATTTCCTTTCCTTAATTTTATTTTTTGTCGTTTGAAATTTGACGCCCTATTGTCTAGGCGTCCCTTTTAAATTAATGCCTTATACAGAGGCGTTTCCTTTTGAATTAGCGCCTTGATAAAAGGTATTATTTTCCTCTTGATCAATGATTTACCCTTTTAGGCTCTTTGTCATCTATTTACTTATCTTTTATTTTTAATTTGATATATTTAAAAATCTTGCTTTTATCAGGGTCGCTACACCCTCCCCCACTTAAAAGAATTTGGTCCCCAAATTCAGTAGTATATATAAGTGGAGAGTGTAGAGTATATACCTTAAAACAATTCTGGAAATCGCTTCCTCATGGATTCCTCGGTCTCCCATGTAGCTTCATGTTCGGAGTTCTTATTCCATTGTACCTTAAGCATGGCAATAGCCTTATTCCTTAGGGTACGTACTTCACGATCTAGTATCTTCATAGGCTTCTGCTCATATGTGAGATCCTTCTGGATCACTAGGTCTCCATGATCAATAATATGTGATGGATCGTGTACATACTTCTTCAACATAGATATGTGGAATACATTATGTACATCGGACAGTTGAGGAGGCAATGCGATGCGATAAGCAACCTCGCCAACTCGTTCCAGTATCTCGAAGGGTCCGATGAATCTTGGTGTAAGCTTGCCTTTAACACCAAATCTCCGTATGCCACGTCCAGGCGATATCTTGAGAAATACATGATCTCCAATTTGGAATTCAAGATCTCTCCTTCTTGTATCGACATAAGCCTTTTGCCTAGATTGAGTAACTTGCAGTCTTTCTCTAATCATTTGTATTCTTTCAGTGGCAATCCTTACCATGTCTGGACCTAGCAGTTGTTTCTCTCCAACTTCGTCCCAGCATAAGGGTGATCGGCAACTCCTTCCGTATAAAGCTTCGAAAGGTGCCATTTGTATACTTGCCTGGTAGCTATTATTGTATGCAAATTCCACCAACGGCAAGTGATCATGCCAGCTTCCATAGAAATCAATGATGCAAGCTCTGAGCATATCTTCAACCACCTGATTTGTTCTCTCGGTCTGACCATCCGTTTGAGGATGAAAAGCTGTACTAAAGTTAAGCCTTGTTCCCAACGAATGTTGTAATCCCTTCCAAAAATGAGAAGTAAAACGGGGATCTCTGTCAGACATGATTGAAATAGGAATACCATGAAATCTGTGTTGAGTACGGACTGAATAGATCTAGAGGGGGGTGAATAGATCTAGCCCCTTTTTCAATTTATAAATCAACAATCGATTAGACCTTAAGCAAGCTATGGGTTGCAACGATAAAACTGATAGCTATAGCGACAGCAAGCAATAATAAGAGGACACACCACACGAAAAATCACAAGACATGATTTTTATGTGGTTCAGTCTCTTCCCGAGACTTACGTCCACCCCTTGCTCAACTTGAGCAAGGCTTCACTAAATGAGAACTTCTGATCTCACACAAACACCGCTGTCACACAGCTTGTTCCTGCTGACACACAGCTTGACTCCGCTGTCTCACAGCTTGACTCCGCTGCCTCACAGCTTGACTCCGCTGCCTCACAGCTTGACTCTTGATGTAATGAAAAGATAAATAGAAAAAGGTGTAACAAGGCTGAACATAGACTTTTGAAGCAGAGTAATTAAAGAGTTCAGCTTGGGACTCAATCACATAGGTAACAAGGCAAGACTCCCTATAGGACTTCCAGCAGGATGCCTTCAGCTGCCTTGCTGCTGGAACTTGCAACGCCTTGAGCCAGGTCTTCTTTCTGCAGCACCGAAGAACACTTCTGTCTTCTGCTGCTTCTTGATTGCCGGAGAGCCACTCTTCCTTTTCTCTTTCAGAGTATCTTCGTGGGTGTCCTTTTCTTCTGCTCTATGTTCCACACCCCACTCTCTATCTCTTCTCCTTTTTGCACCAGTTTTTATTAAGCACCAAGCTGTTTCCCGCGCAAGTGCAAACCTGTTAAATTACTCGCTAAAAAACAGGGAGAAGATTAAATAGAATCTTAAACAAGATTTGACCGGTTCTTAGCAAGATTCTCTCCTTGAATCCCGTGCGGAATCTTATCATCTGAACAGCCCAACAACCTGCAGTAACAACCTGCAGGTTTTTCTCAACAGAAACTGAATTCGGTTGGATTTTGGTTCTGGACGCGGTTTCGCCTGTGGTCGACAACGACCCTGTCTCTGGTCAACAATGAGCATTGTCCAGACGGCTGGTTCTTCAGGCTGACGCTCGTATCGCTCATTGTTGACAATAGCCCTGTCGCTGGTCGACAAGGGGCAATGTCTAGATGTATGGCAGTTCTGTATGATGCTCTGTCTGTTCCGTGGTCGACAACAAGCAGACCTTTGGTTGACCACAGAAGTCTGTACAGCGGAAAAGTAACTGGTCAACCACCGAAGTCTGTACAGAGGAGAGTCTGTACAGAGGAAAAGTCTGTACGGAGGAAAAGTCTGTACAGAGTTGGATTCGCTTGTATTGCTTCGTGGTCGACAATGGGCAGGGCTCTGGTCGACAACCAGAGCGCGTACAGAGAAAACATAGCTTGAACTGTGTTTGGTTGGATTCGTTGGTCGACAATGACTACTACTCTGGTCGACAAGAAACCTTGACAACTTCCTCTGATCTGTTGACTTCATTAGTACTTCAGTATACCTGAAATTACTTGAACTATCAGATTTGCATTGAATTAGTTAACCACATCTTTTGTCATCATCAAATTATCATGAGTCCATTACTTTATATTGAAGGAGCAATTAAACATATCCTTTGTCATCATCAAAACTAAAGGGATGCACAACATTCTCCCCCTTTTTGATGATGACAACCATGAGTCATTGTGACAAATCATGCAATTATTTAAGCCAGACAATTCATTTGATATGTTATTCAAAGATATGTTATTCAAAGACATCCATAGAGAAGGTAAGATGACAATAACATAACCATAAGTAGACTTGGCATTATTTGGCACAAGGACAACAAACTCTTTCTCCCCCTTTGTCAACAGCAAAAAGAGGGGAAATCAAAAAAATAATCACTCCGAACAGGATGTGAAAGGAGGTGGTGGAGCAGAATGAAATACGAAGACTCCTGGGTGTTTATCCTAGGGTAGAGAAACAGCTTAATGAAGAAAACGAAGGGTCAGGATTTAATCAGCCGAATTGAATTTTGGGGAAATTGATTGAAGTGTACGCCCTTTCCTTAATGAAGCATTTATTTAACCTATCCATTCTTAGCAGAGATCACCTTGTAAACAAGTAGAGTGGGCCTTGTGGTTCATTGAATTTGAAGGTATTGCACCAATAAACTTGCGCCCCATATCTAATTTTCCTCCATATGACTTCTCAAACTTATAATAGATTTCATGAGGCTGTTTGACTAACAGTGCGAGCTGAACAGTGTTTTTAGCTTTTCTTTGCATGCCATGCCTTCGGTCAACCATTTTCTTCTGTCGTTTGAGTAATTTTGAAATTTTCTTTTTGGAATCATTTTGAAGGCTGTGGTCAGGTTTATCACATGCTTTTCTACACGAGGAGACACGCTTTTTACACGCCATAAACCTCGGCTACTTAGCATGCCTAACCATTCCACTTTTAACTGGGACACACCTTTTATCCGTGAAGATATACGTTTATCAGACGCCAATATCCCCAGTTACTCAGTATGCCCAATCTCAATTATTTTTGATAGTAGCAGAGATAGATTGATTCTTCATGACACACATGCCTCTCACTTATTTTTTATCCATTTTTTTTTAAGATGGGAGGCAGTAGTTTCTCAGAATCCAATCCATTGCTCTACCATGGAGACAGAGTTATGGCGTATCCCACGTGCATTCATGCTATATTTTTGGATTTAATTTAACTGTTCAGCACGGGCACAGTTAGAGAAACCGACTTACTACTAAAAATCATAAGTCTTCAAAAAACATGTGACAGAATCATAGTTATGGTTTGAATTTATTGAAGTAGTACAGTCCAAATCTTCATTACTACACTCAACCTCTACTCTTATTGATCACCTTGGTGATTTTATTGGAAGATATGGTTAGGTTATTCAATGTTTCATCAAGGAATGAGTTTACACTTTTACTCCCCCTCAATTTGTGAATCCATGCTGAATCAAAAAAATGTTGGCCAGGATGAGATAGACAGACATAGGGAATGGAAAGTATGAATGATGATGAATGAGTGAATATGAATCTGAGTCCAAACAGTTTAACCAGTCCAGAAGATTCCCTATCTTCTTCTTCCTTGCTGACCTGTTCATTTTTGCCAAAATCATTAATTTCATCAAATGAAATATGAGGGGGTTCTTCAACCACTTGATCTCTGGTGTTAAATACCCTATAGGCTCTTGATCGATCAGAATAGCCCAAGAATATTCCTGAGTTGCTCTTAGGTTCAGATTTGTCCAAGACTTTCTTATCATTGTTATGAATGTAACACCTTGCACCAAAGATTCTAAAATGAGCTAGGGATGGTTTCTTACCTTTGAATATTTTACATGGAGTTTTTGCACTAAACGGTCTTACCACTTGTTGTGCATGACTGCCTGACATTCCTGCATCACAAATTACACAGAAACTTTTGGACCCCAATGGTACCCGGGTCCAAGATAGCTTGTGAAATCATGAAACTGCTGTAACAACATCTTGGGAACCCAAACTTTGTTAGAACAGTTTGTCTTTTCGATTCTTAACTTGTTCAGGTTGTGTTCCTTTTGATTTAATGTTCCTCTATGTTGAGTCCATTTTCTTAAATTCCAATTTCCATTCTGTTTCAGCTGAGAGAAGTTGTGGGTTCTGTTTGTGTGTCTGGTCGACATCTGGTATGTCTGTGGTCGACCAGGGTTTCTCCCGAAGCCAGTACCTGTTCTGGCAGACCCTCTGGTCGACATAGGAGGAGTCTGTTGTCGACCAGCCTGTTTCCAGACACTTTGTTTTACAGGTTTGGGTTTATTAACATGATTTAATGCTCTGTTTGTCTGGTTACTTCTGTGAATTTGAACTTCTCGTCTGATATGGCTGTTGTTTTTAAGCTGATGTAGATTGACCATTTTCCCTTTAGAATTCCTCTCTTCCAAGGTGAAATTAGTCTGTTTAGAGGAACTTTCAGCTTTATCCTTTTGTTTGTTCTGATAGAAATTTATCAAGGGGCCTTTTCCTTTTGTGTCAGCTTTTTCATTTAACGTTTTTATTTGGAATTCCTTTTTAGCTGTTGGGTTGTACCCTAATCCCTCTTTCTGAAGGTTTACTTTTATTCCTAACACCGCGTTCAAGTTTTCTTCACCCTTAGTCATTTTTTTCAATGTTTCCTGTTTGTTTTTTAGTTCACTTTGGATTCTTTCTATTTCTTTCAGAAGTTGACTATTTTCTTCCTTGAGTGAGTTGTTTCTTTCTTGAGTTAGCTTAGTTTCTTGTTCATATTCTTGAGTCTTTAGTTTTAACTCATCAATTGTATTTTTTAGTATCTCATTTTCTTCTAATAGCTCTTTGACATTTTCTTCATCTGTCTTGTGTTGATTCAGCTTATTTTGTAAGGTGGTGATTTCCAATTCTAGTTTAGTTCTGTTAGCAATTAAGTTGCTGTCATCATTGAGCTGATTAACTTTCTTCTTCAACCTTTTATTTTCCTTTCTTGTTGTTTCATATGTATCAAGTAAGTCTGAATAGGCTTCTTCCCAATCTGAGCTAGAAAAGTCTTGAAACTGGGAGGTTACCTCAAGGTCGTTGCTGTCTCCTTTGGCCATTAAACATGTGTTTCCTTCTTCTTCTTCGGAGGTTGTTTCCTCTTCGCTGCTTTCCTCCTCCTCGCTCCATGTGCTTGTCATTGCCTTTGGTCTCTTGCCTTTCCACTTGAAGCTTGATTTCTTAGGAGCCTCTGGACATTCAGCCTTCATGTGTCCTGATTTTCTGCAGTTGTAGCAGGCAAGTTTGTTAGATGAGGCTTTAGTTTTGTCAGACTGAAACTGGGGTGACCTTCTTACCATGCCCTTCGGATTTCTAAATCCCTTACCTTCCTTCCGCAGAAACTTTCTGAACTTTCTTGTTAGCGTGGCAAGCTCACCAGTTTCCTCACCTGTGCTAGATGAGTCATCAGTGTCAGATGATTCAGAGGTGCCTATTTTAGTTTTCAGAGCTAGCTGTTTCTTTTTCTTGCCCTCTTCTTCCTTTCCTTTTAGATTGACCTCATAGGCCATTAGGGAACCTACTAGTTCATCCACAGTCATAGTAGTGAGGTTCTTTGAGTCCTCAATGACTGTGGCCTTGGTATGCCACATAGGAGTGAGGGACCTTAAAATTTTTCTCACTAGCTCTTGCTCCTTGTAGGTTTTCCCTAGACTCTTTAAGCTGTTTGTTAGTTGCACTAGTCTAGCATACATATCAGAAATGTTTTCATCAGTTTTCATTCTAAACATTTCATATTCTGAGACTAACATATTTGCTTTTGTCTCCCTTACCTCTGACGTACCTTCATAGATGACCTTGAGTCGATCCCACATCTCCTTGGCTGTTGCACATTGTGAGACTCTTGAGAACTCCGTGGGATGAAGTGCGCATTGCATTACGTTCATAGCTCCCCAGTTGATGGTTGATTTTCTGACATGTTCTCTGGTCCAGGTATCCTCGTCTTCGGGCAGATCATAGGGTCTGTGGCTCACTACTCTCCACATCTCATGATCTTGTGCTCTCAAGAACACCTGCATACGATTTTTCCAGTATGAGTAATCATTTCCATCAAAGTATGGTGGTCTAGTCACTGAGTGTCCCTCAGCCATTAGACTTCTAGAGTTTAGTCCGCTAGGTCTCTCCTGGTTGTTAGACCACATTTTCGGAGAGTCTAGCTCTGATACCACGTGTTGAGTACGGACTGAATAGATCTAGAGGGGGGGTGAATAGATCTAGCCCCTTTTTCAATTTATAAATCAACAATCGATTAGACCTTAAGCAAGCTATGGGTTGCAACGATAAAACTGATAGCTATAGCGACAGCAAGCAATAATAAGAGCACACACCACACGAAAAATCACAAGACATGATTTTTAGGTGGTTCAGTCTCTTCCCGAGACTTACGTCCACCCCTTGCTCAACTTGAGCAAGGCTTCACTAAATGAGAACTTCTGATCTCACACAAACACCGCTGTCACACAGCTTGTTCCTGCTGTCTCACAGCTTGACTCCGCTGCCTCACAGCTTGACTCCGCTGCCTCACAGCTTGACTCTTGATGTAATGAAAAGATAAATAGAAAAAGGTGTAACAAGGCTGAACATAGACTTTTGAAGCAGAGTAATTAAAGAGTTCAGCTTGGGACTCAATCACATAGGTAACAAGGCAAGACTCCCTGTAGGACTTCCAGCAGGATGCCTTCAGCTGCCTTGCTGCTGGAACTTGCAACGCCTTGAGCCAGGTCTTCTTTCTGCAGCACCGAAGAACACTTCTGTCTTCTGCTGCTTCTTGATTACCGGAGAGCCACTCTTCCTTTTCTCTTTCAGAGTATCTTCGTGGGTGTCCTTTTCTTCTGCTCTATGTTCCACACCCCGCTCTCTATCTCTTCTCCTTTTTGCACCAGTTTTTATTAAGCACCAAGCTGTTTCCCGCGCAAGTGCAAACCTGTTAGATTACTCGCTAAAAAATAGGGAGAAGATTAAATAGAATCTTAAACAAGATTTGACCGGTTCTTAGCAAGATTCTCTCCTTGAATCCCGTGCGGAATCTTATCATCTGAACAGCCCAACAACCTGCAGTAACAACCTACAGGTTTTTCTCAACAGAAACTGAATTCGGTTGGATTTTGGTTCTGGACGCGGTTTCGCCTGTGGTCGACAACGACCCTGTCTCTGGTCGACAATGAGCATTGTCCAGACGGTTGGTTCTTCAGGCTGACGCTCGTATCGCTCATTGTTGACAATAGCCCTGTCGCTGGTCGACAAGGGGCAATGTCCAGATGTATGGCAGTTCTGTCTGATGCTCTGTCTGTTCCGTGGTCGACAATAAGCAGACCTTTGGTTGACCACAGAAGTCTGTACAGCGGAAAAGTAACTGGTCAACCACCGAAGTCTGTACAGAGGAGAGTCTGTACAGAGGAAAAGTCTGTACGGAGGAAAAGTCTGTACAGAGTTGGATTCGCTTGTATTGCTTCGTGGTCGACAACGGGCAGGGCTCTGGTCGACAACCAGAGCGCGTACAGAGAAAACATAGCTTGAACTGTGTTTGGTTGGATTCGTTGGTCGACAATGACTACTACTCTGGTCGACAAGAAACCTTGACAACTTCCTCTGATCTGTTGACTTCATTAGTACTTCAGTATACCTGAAATTACTTGAACTATCAGATTTGCATTGAATTAGTTAACCACATCTTTTGTCATCATCAAATTATCATGAGTCCATTACTTTATATTGAAGGAGCAATTAAACATATCCTTTGTCATCATCAAAACTAAAGGGATGCACAACGATCTGACTATTTCCTTGATGTATAATGCAGCCAAAACATCAACTGTCCATCGGCTCTTTATTGGCAAGAAATGCACCGATTTAGTCAATCGGTCAATAATAACCCATATTCCATCATGTCCTCCTTTTGATTTAGATAAACCCATAATGAAATCCATGCTAATATTCTCCCACTTCCATTTGGGAATATCTAGAGGATGTAATTTTCCAGCAGGCTTTTGGTGTTCTGTCTTGACCTGTTGGCATGTGAGACAGCGCGACACGTAGTCTGCTATTTCCCTTTTCATGTTGGGCCACCAAAAATTCCTCTTCACGTCTTGGTACATTTTGGTAGATCCAGGATGAATCGTGTACC
Source organism: Amorphophallus konjac (assembly GCA_022559845.1). Taxonomy (NCBI): domain Eukaryota; kingdom Viridiplantae; phylum Streptophyta; class Magnoliopsida; order Alismatales; family Araceae; genus Amorphophallus; species Amorphophallus konjac. The sequence goes on along the minus strand of JAHNEJ010002791.1, from coordinate 83,783 downwards.
TTGATATATGAGCTTCATCTAATATCTTTTTCTTTAACTCGGGACAATCCGGTATGCAAGTTCTATTCCTGAACATTAATCTTCCTTCACAAGTTATTTGGAAATCAGATTGTCCTTCCAGTTTGCCCTTGATTTCTACTAATATTGGGTCATTATCCTGAAGTGCTTGTATTTCAGTTAATAGGTCTGGCTGAATGCTTATATGAGACAATGTGACACATTGAAAGTCTGTGTCCATGCTTATATTGAATTCAGAGAATTGCTCCAGCAACTTCCATTCTTGAATCATAAAATGGGCTAACAGTGCTCTCGGCTTTCGACTAAGGGCATCTGCTACATGATTACCCTTTCCGGGATGATATTGTATATTGAAGTCGAAGTCCTTGAGATATTCTAGCCAACGTCTTTGCCTCATATTTAGTTCCTTTTGTGAAAAGAGATACTTGAGACTCTTGTGATCAGAGTATACAGTAAAATGTACTCCATAAAGATAATGTCTCCATATTTTGAGTGCAAATACTACCGCGGCTAATTCTAAGTCATGGACGGGGTAGTTCTCTTCATGCTTCTTTAATTGACGAGAAGAGTAAGCTATAACCTTTCCTTGTTGCATTAGAACACATCCGAGGCCAATGCCAGAAGCATCAGTGTATACCTCGAATTTCTCTCCTTCCATTGGTAATGCTAAGACAGGAGCTGTAGTAAGATGATCCTTGAGAGTTTGGAAGCTTCTTTCACATTCCTCACTCCATTCGTAACGGATCTCCTTACGAGTTAACCTCGTAAGTGGTACGGCGATCTTAGAAAAGTCTTTGATGAATCGCCTGTAATAGCCGGCAAGACCTAAGAAACTTCGGATCTCGCTAGCATTGGTCGGTCTTTCCCAATTTCTTACAGCTTCAACTTTTGATGGATCTACTGATAAGCCATCCTTCGATATAACATGTCCGAGAAAAGTTACTTCCTCAAGCCAGAATTCACACATGCTGAGTTTTACGTATAATTGGTTTGCCCTTAATATTTGTAATGCAATCCTTAAATGCTCCTCATGCTCTTCCTTGGTCTCGGAATAAATCAATATATCATCGATAAAGACCACCACGAATTGATCCAAATAAGGCCTGAATATACTATTCATTAACTGCATAAAGGTAGCAGGGGCATTTGTTAGTCCAAAAGGCATAACAACAAATTCATAATGGCCGTACCTGCTTCTGAATGCAGTCTTATGAATGTCATCATCCATGATCCTTAGTTGGTGATATCCTGACCTGAGATCAATCTTTGAAAAATACTTGGATCCAGATATTTGATCAAATAACTCATCGATTCTCGGTAGTGGATACTTGTTCTTGATAGTGAGATGATTCAACTGTCGATAATCGATGCATAGTCTCATGGATCCATCCTTCTTCTTTACAAATAATACAGGCGCTCCCCACGGGGAAGTACTCGGTCTAATGAATCCTTTCTTAATGAGTTCCATCAATTGCTCCTTTAACTCCTTGAGTTCGGCAGGGGACATTCTATACGGTGCCTTAGAAACTGGACCCGCACCAGGAACTAAATCGATGGTGAAGGCCACTTCTCTTTACGGGGGTAATCCAGGCAAATCCTCCGGGAACACATCCGGAAATTCTTGCACAACTGGGATATCTTCTATCTTAGTTTCCTGAGCCTCATTAAGTAATGGGCAATCGGGAATCCGATGCTCACGGCTCCCGCAACGGAGACATGCTCCAAGTTTCCTCCAGCACTCTTCGGCTTTATGACCAGCCTTGTCACAATGCTTGCATATTTTATTCGAAGGTGCAGTAGTGATAGAGAAGGGCTTGGTCTTCTTAAATTTTTGGTCTTGAGAAGAAGTACTTCCAGTGCTAGGCCTCTTCTTGAAGTTGGGTTTAAAGGAACCCGAACTTGTAACTTGTTCCTTCTTATCCTTCCCACGGATTCTATCTGATAGCTCCGTGGCATCTTCTAACAATTGAGCTCGGCGTACTATCTCTGAGTAGACCTGAATATCCATTGGCGCCAGCTGGGTAATATATTGGGGCCTGAGCCCGTTTAGGAACCTCCTAGTTTTCATCTTCTCGGTGCTAACTAAGTGCTTAGCATACCGAGACAATCTAGAGAATTGTGCCTCATACTCCGCCACCGATAACGACCGTTGCTTGAGTGCGGCAAATTCAGTAGCTTTATTTTCTTGGACTCGGTCTGAAAAATATTTATTGTTGAAATGTTCAACAAATTCTTCCCAAGTAATTTGGTCTTGATTTATAGTAGCTTCGACTGACTCCCACCAGCATCGGGCATCCCTTTCTAGTTGGAAAGTAGCTAATAAGACTTTATCTTGGTCCGCGCATTGCATAACACGGAATATACGCTCTGTTTCCCTGATCCAGTGCTCTGCGTCATCCGGATCAGAAGAACCCATGAATTGGGGTGGGTTCATGTTCTTGAAGACTTGGTGGAGACTTCCGGCTCGTTGTGCACCTCCCTGTGCTACTTGTTGCAGCACCTGAGTCATGCCTTGAAGTGTACGCTGCATGTTGCGCCACTGAGCACGTTCGGCAGCCATTATCCTACAATTACAATAACTATATTAGTATATACTTGCGTTAAGGGCTTTTAAGTTTTTATGTTAACTCAACCCTTGGTTCTACCCAATCTCACCGGTTAAAGGTTAAACCTATCCTTGGACTTGGGTTTTCCTAGGAATTGAATACCCTAGGCTCTGATATCACAAAAACTGTCCCGCCCCGAGCGCGGAAGGTACCCGGAGATGCGCGACGAGTTTATATCAATCATGTCAATCATAGTATTAGTGTATTCGACACCAAAAATCAGAGATGCGCAAAAGTAAAGATAACCCAGTCCTTTATTCCTTCATAAGAAGATGTCTATTACAAACCTTGAAGTACTAACTAAAATAAAAGAAAAATACAAGGTTGACTCAAGAAAATATGAAAAAGACTAGATAACACGGAAGAAGCTCTATCTCTTTCACTCTTGATTTTCCCCATCCGTTTGAGTTCCCTCTTCGTCGGACTTACCTGAAAAGTAGGGAAACACTAAGTGAGCGAACGCTCAGTAGGAAATTATATCTCAAGATCTAGCATGGGGTTTAAGTGATTACATCTTTCATGAATGCTCTATAACTATGCATGCTCGCATAAAACGACAAGATAGAGAGAGTGTATAACAATACGACAGCAAGAAGAACTAGTCATGAACTTTCAAGAACTTATATCAAAAAGATATCAAGATATTCAAGCAAGTGTATTCATCATGTCATGTTGGAATTTGGCTAATTTGTTTCAAGTCAAGCAAGTATACAATTACCCTTCCTCGGGCCACGCAAGTCATGTAATATCAAGTCAAGTACGAGTACAAGATTTGTGGAATGTTCAATCAAGCTAGTCATGCACTTCGGTATAATGCCAATACCGTGATCAATCAACTCCCATGGGCACAAGTACTTTCGGGTGCTCCTCCCAGGACCAGATCGGGCCCTATATGCGCAGGCATTAATCATGTATTTTAACATCCACTTTTGTGTATAGCCAATATGGAATTTCAAGAATAAAGCTTGTAGCTACGTAGGATAACTTGAATAGAATAGAGTCCGAAAATATGACACTTGACATAGAATGATGATAATAACGGTACAATCACGATTATCGAGAAAACTAGGTGGAATTGGTTCCCCTAGCTTGGGTACCATGACACACAAGTATGGACACTCTTTATATAGAATTGAGGTCCACATGAACAGCACATCAATGACAAGACGTCCTCATTCTTAATATAGAATTGAGGTCCACAAGAACATCATGTTGAATATAGAATTGGGGTTTACGAGAACAGCATAGCAATGTTGATATAGAGTTGGGGTTTACAAGAACATCATGACAATGTTGATATAGAATTGGGGTTTACAAGAACAGCATCAAATGGCATGATAACCTCATCCCATTAAGAGAATTCTCATGATACACACTTTGCATAACATGAGGGCCGGTATACCATGTTTCTTCAAAGTGACATCGCAAAATAGTGTAATGGGTTTTTATGGTACAACCAGCTCAGTCGGCCTTGAGGGAATCCAAGGCTGCGAGGAGACTTACGGAGGTCTCTATGACTAACTTGCTAGTCCAAAGGAACGGAATGTCCAATGGAGAGCTTGTATGTCAATGAGAATTGAGGGTAGTGCGATAAAAACATCATGAAACATGGGACTATATTCACGGACTGGAATATAGTGCCGATATATATATATATATATATATAACCCTTCGGTGACAGTAATCAGTGTAAAACAGTAATACAGAAAATAGCGACTTAAGATAAGTCATTAATTATCAAATTCACACCTTAGTCAGGGGCGTTTATTCAAAATTTGATGACTTATACATTAGTCGTCCCTTCAATATTTCCATTCTACGGAGAATCATTATTCTGGAATTTTAACAAAAACGCGCCCTGGACAGGGGCGTTACTTTTCAATTAGCGCCCTGGTCTGGGGCGTCAGTTCAGTAGGAGACGACCTTGTGCAGGGCGTTAATTCAACGATTTATCAATTTTCAGATAATAACATTTCAGGAAAATAATTTCATGGTCAGGACAAGAAAAATAGCAGGATTAGATAGGTATGATCATGCATTAATTTAGATTCATGGTTTCATAGTTATAGAATTTTAAACATGGATAATTATCAATTATATGAAATTGACGACTTCTGGGCAGGGCGTCAAAACAAGAATTAGCGCCCTTGTCTGGGTCGCTTCTTTAAAATCACTCAGAAAACATTTGGAAACGCAGTAGAACTATATGCATGAGATCATGGATGAGTTTTATTTCATAATTTATACTAGTTTGGGCTACGTTCTTGAGAAAACCTACCTTATGAAGATTTAACTGATGAACGGATGAATGTTTGGAGGAGAAAACGATGCTCTGTTCGTAACAGAGTCTTCAGACGTTCGAAATAGCCAAGTAATATGAGCTTCTCGACAACAGGTGAGCTTTAGGAAGATGTCTTCTTTCGTGGACGCAGAGGACGTTGATGAAGAACCCCTCGTTCTTCAGCACACAGGGTGTTCAACCTATAGCAAAAGACGACGAAGAAACAATTAAAATTTCTTCATAAATTGATCGAAAGCAAAGGAAGGAAGAAGAACATAACATGTTCTTCACGTATGCAGCAGCAAGGCTTCGACCAAATAGTTTTTAGGGTTCGATAGACCAGGGTATTTATAGGATTTTTAGAATCCTAATGGAGTTAGTAGCATACTGGGAGTAGTATTTCCCTAATAGAGTTCTTACCCTGTTCAATATTACCCGTAGTTATCCATAACTTGCCCCGGATAAACTCCTGGGTCGAACGAAACTCGAACTGAATTAACGTCTTAAGCGAGGGCGTCGAATTTAAATTGACGCCTTGTGGAGCGTCGTTACTTATGTAAACGCGCCCATGTAGAGGGCGTTTCATTTCCTTTCCTTAATTTTATTTTTTGTCGTTTGAAATTTGACGCCCTATTGTCTAGGCGTCCCTTTTAAATTAACGCCTTATACAGAGGCGTTTCCTTTTGAATTAGCGCCTTGATAAAAGGTGTTATTTTCCTCTTGATCAATGATTTACCCTTTTAGGCTCTTTGTCATCTATTTACTTATCTTTTATTTTTAATTTGATATATTTAAAAATCTTGCTTTTATCAGGGTCGCTACAGATATACTCTCATCCTTGGTCGGATGATAGCTACCTTCTCGTCCTTGGTTGGACGACAGGTACATCCTTGTCCTTGGTCGGACAACGGATGTATGCTTGTCCTTGGTCGGACGATAGGTGCATCCTTGTCCTTGGTCGGATGACGGATGCATGCTCATCCTTGGTTGAACGACGGATATTGTCTGTGTGGTACGACCGAGTTGATACCGGTTCATTGGGCAGTCCTCACGACACTGTCGGCTTGTGGTGTATTCTTCTCGATCCTCTTGAGGTAGAGTCCCCGGTGTTCATACTGGGTGACCTGAGGCTCTGGCAGCTTGAGAAGGCTTCAGTGTATTGATCTCTTTCGGCTTCTGTGCTTCAGTAGGCCGCATCATTTGTCTTTGAGGCTTGATCGTCGTTGGATATATTTTGAGTGCCAACAAATGCCGCATCATTTGTCTTTGAGGCTTGATTGCCGTTGGATATATTTTGAGTGCCAACAGGGTTCAAATGAAACCATTCAAACTACTAACCGTCGCCTGGAATAGCGAACACGGCTCACACCCCCCGAACATGTAATTCGCCCAAACAAGGCAAAACCCACTCATACTCACACCGTTCGGCTCCAAATCGGGAGAGAATGCAGGAAAAGTGTAGGGCATCTGTCCCCCTACCTCCACCGAAGATCTCACGCGCCGAGAATACCAAACCACGCCGAAAACCATCACACGAACAACCCACATCGGCTTTGAATCCATGAACGGGATCGCGCCAATGCCACGCTTCGATACTCGCACTCCAGGTCAGTCCTGCACCGTCACCGCCTCGCCAGCTCCACCACGGTCGCGTGCCCGAGGGAGAGGAGAGAGAAGGGAGGGAGAGAAAGTGAGAGACGTGAGGGAAGAGAGAGAGGAGAGAGAAAGGGTTAAGAAGAAAAGGAAATTATGAAATTAGAAATTTTCCTAAAATCCAATTTTCTACATGAAAATCTATAAATTCAAAAAAATATGAAAAAATAGTCTTCGCGATCTGCGGAACGAGCACAACGCACCTGTAGCGTCCTTGAGTAGCAAAACTCAACGGTAAACACTCCACGGGGTTCCGCAAGTTATACAAGGGAAAAACTCGAGTGGATCATAAAACACGTATCAGGACCCACGAAAGCGATCCGAAAGCTCACCGATTCTGATCCGAAGAATCCAAGATATTACAGTCCTCCCCCCTTTTAGGAATTTCATCCTCGACATTCAAAGAACTAGCAAGTGAACAAGGGAATAAAAAACCCAAAACACTGGCCACGCTCTCCAAGCATCAGCCAAAATTCAAACACAAAGCACGATAACACATAATTCTCGAAAAACACAATTCAGAGGGACAATGTCAAACCACAATCGCAGGCACATGCTCCGGATCTCAAGGCGCATCGATCCACAGAACGAGCATGGCACACAAGTGAACACAAATCTGGCACCTCCGAAATATGGCATCATCGCTTACGTCTCACAAGGAAAGGAGACACGACCCATGCCACGAAAACAGCTACCGATAAAACACACTTGGCAGACACAACAAGCATCAGCTTAAATAAGGAAACACAGTCCTCTCAGTTGACAGCTCCACACATCGGCTTTCGCGCCAAGAATAACAGTAAGACTGGCATGCAGAATGCCAATGATAGCACTGGACCACGAGCACAATCATGTCAGTCCTCACTCAGATATTACATCTGATTCGAGTCGCATGCCAACTCTATCACGACAAAAGAGTACAACAAAACCAACTGACAAGACCTCTGTCCACACAAATGCTAAATCAGACTCACAGGGAACTCCTCCCAAGCTGAACACAACCACCAACCAACAATAATAACAGCACCTGCAGAATCCCGGCTCCGTTCTCAACATAGAACCATGGGACACAACTGAAAGCTGGGTCATATCAAGGCACAATTACAACTGAACACACGGCTAACATATACAAGCCATGTTGCGAGTAGCTTACCAACAAGGACCCACAACAACAATAACAATCTCGTGGAATGCATCTCAAGGATCACAATCACGTCCAGAGAGCACAAAAACCAAGAAAAATCTAGAGAAGAAAAGGGTACTCAACCAGCATATACGCCGACATATTTTCCCAATTCTCACGCATGCTAGTGCCAACAACCACAAAGCTTCAGCAACGGCACGGCAACCAACTACATCAAGGCACAAATAGGCAAGATGATGTCACACCGAAGAAACAAACCTCTCGGCTAGCCAGAATATTCCAACCAACGATCCTCGACCAGTGGGTTATAAGCCCACATGCTTCCACTGCGCATGCTACACCACGCACACAGGCATCACAGGCAACTCGTGATCCGCATCTCAGCACACACTTGGTGCCATCGCAATTCAAGAAACTACAATATACAATGCCTCGAGTATCGATCCTGCTAACAGCCGATCACAAGTCACCAAAGTGCATACCATGAAGAGCACCAGCTTCAACACAAGGATAAAGAACACATGTCTCAACTTATCTTCACGTCCTGAAACAATTACTGAACCTTCACAGCACAACAGCTACCAAACACAACACCCTGAACACGGTGCAGATCAAGTTCATAACTAACACAGTCCAAACATAAGTAGACACAGGACAAAGGCTTCACCAAGACAGCACTTCCAAAGCTTACCTCAAAAAGATGCCACAAGACAAGATGAGAAGAATCAAGCTCGACTAACAGTAGCTCACCAAGATGGAAAATTCTAGGTTCGCCCGAGCATTCTCTCAATCAAGGCATCCAATCGACCACCACAACACAACCTTAACACCTCAGGGGCTGAACAAACCTCAAGTGAAGATGGCCAAAACAACATTAATCTCCTCAGAGAACATGCACGGCCATCACCCCAACGATAAAGTCACCAGCAACCTGAACAAGCCACGAAAAAATCTCGAACAGTGCACCGCAGATTCACGCCAGTCGGTGAACTCTGCCAAGTACAACATAACCGAGACCAACACTATGATAAAAGAAAAGTGCTCCATCAGAATCTGATAAGAGCAAAACCATCTCGCACAGTGCCAACACAGCACACACAAGACCACACGCAAAAGCAAAGCAATAAACAATCGCAAAACCTATGCCAGCTGTCGACTGTGCTGGACCTTACGGACTCTGAGTACGGCAATATCTCGAATTCCCATATACTTTCATAAACAAAAGCTCAGACAGCTTAGAAAAATTCTGAACAATTCTAAACTCTGCTCTGATACCAACTGTGGCAACCCAGACTCCGGATACCGGGTAAACCCGATACCACATGGAACGTACGAGGCCTCCCAGAGCAGAAAAGCTCCGAAGGGATAGAAAGGAGCGTGAGAGTACATTGAACTTCTAGATAAAGTAGTAAGTAATTAAATTCCAATGATCATGATTGCTAAAGCAGCAGAAATAAAATTACTTTTTCTATAACAATTAAACTAATAGAGTCCAGTCCAAAGAAAGACAAGTATAGTCCAACAGAAAAGAGAATGTACCCACATGTCGGGGGAAACCCGACACAGGCAATGCTGGCAACTAAGAACCACGCAGCAGGTACCGCCCAGTAAGAGGAAGAACTGCTACACCTGAAAAGTCAGGGGTGAGCTTCGTGTCACTGCCTCAGTAGGGATCCCGCAGATCCCTACTACAAAACCTGCAGTAATAGTAGTGCTACACTAAAGCAAAGCTGTAGTGTCCCGGATCTTTGCTGGATCCTTAGTAGATCTTTATTGGATCTTTCGGATCTGTTTCGGTGAGTTTCTGTTCGCTTTTGTGGCTTCCGAGTTGAGTTTCGCGATCCGTGTGGGTTTTTCTCTCGTACTAGTTACGGAACCCTACAGTGAGTTTACTTGTCAGTTCATTAACTTACGGATGCTACAGCGATGATGTACTCTTCGAGCCGGTCGTTTTAACTATTTTTGCGTATTTTTCGGAGTTAGGCCCAGAAATCAAATTTTTCGGAAATTAGGAAAATTCCTAATTTCTTTTCCTTTTTCTTTTCCTTCCTCTCTCCTCCTTCTCATTTCGCCGCCGCCGCCTCTCACTCCCATTTTCCCTCCTCTCGAGCTTCCTCGGCTCCGGTTGCAGACGGAGGACCTAGGGGCGAGGGCTGGGGATGCTGTGGAGCTGATTGGGTGCGCGACGGAGTGAAGATGGAGAGGTTTTGGCGCGATCCCGAACGGTGGATTCAAAGCCGGCGTTTGAGCTAGAGGTGCGGTTTTTGGTGCAGTTTAGTCCCTTTGGGGCATGGTTTCTTCGGTGGAGGTAGGGTGACGGATCACCACTTCTTCCTGCCCATTTTCCCTGCCATTGCACGTTGTTCGGCGCGGAAATGGCTGAGTTTGGGCTTGTTTTGCCTAAACCGTGATTTTTGGGTTTTGTAGGGTTCGCCAAAAAACGGCAACCATTCACGGCGTAGTTAGTATGAAACTGACCGCTGGGATGTCTGGATCCCTTTCATGCTAGTTTCATGACGATCGGTTGTCATTCGAGGCCGTTAGGAGTCCGGGAACCTCGGTGACTCATTTTGGGTCGATTCGTTAGAATCGCCCCGATCTTGCGTTTTAATCCATGCATGTGGGCTTTTTAGCCTCCAGATGTTGTTTTACATCGTGTAGCTTTGTTTCCCCTGCGCTTCGGCGTGAATGGGGCGTGGAACGGGCCAATTTGGCGTTTCCACCTTTTTTCCCACCGTGGCCGGTGTAGCGGTCGTATCAGAGACCGTCACAGTCTCTGACGGTCCTACGATAGACCGCCACAACGTCTGATCATTTTAAAGTTTTCGTGGCTGTGGGAGTGTGACGGCCTAGGTGTGGTGTGTCACAGCTCCCTGACGCGTCCTGGAGTACGCGTCACAGCTATTTTGTCGTCTTACATTTTGGTTAAGTCGGTTCCTCTGACGCACCTGCCCTAGTGCGTCAGGCTCGCGTAACGGGCCTGCCCCAGGCCGTTACATTCTGTTTGACCGGATTTGACCGGGTCAGTCGGTTCGTGTAGCGGCTGTGCCCCTATGCGTCACAGCTGTGTAACGCACCTGCCCCAGGCTGTTACACTCTGTTGGGCTGAGCTGGGTGGCTGTGTCTGTTAGCTCTAACGGCCCTGCCCCCGTGTGTCACGGCGTTGTAACGCGTCTGTCGTGGACCATTACGTGCTGTTTGTCTGAGTTTTCAGACTTGGGTCTGTTGGCCCTGACGTGTCAGCTCCCGTGCGTTAGGTTGGCGTAACGCGCCTGCTCTTGCGCGTTAGGTCGCTGTAACGCGCCTGCCCTGGTGCGTTACATGGCTCGCGTTTTATGTTTGTGCCTGTTGGCTCTAATGCTCCCGCCCTGGTGCGTCAGGCGCCTGTAACGCCCCTGTGGTGGTGCGTTATAGCCCTGTTGTGGCCGTGATGACTGTTGGGTGTTTGGTGTTCGCCCGTGTGTTGGGAAGTCGTAGGTTGGTGTTCTAGGGCTATGTTTGTGTGGCAGTGGTCTTCTGGATCGGTCGGTTTAGGTGACTGGGTGCGGACCTTTCCCTGACTGCGACAAGTTTCCTAACGACGCAATCTAGAATTGCCAATGCCCTTGTCTCTGGTTTCGTGACGGCTGTTCCTTGACTGCTGGGTCTGCCTAGTGGTTGAATGACGGTCCGTTCTGCCAGAGCTTGGTTTTTGTCATTTCAGTTTCTGCTTGTCTTGGTTTGGTCTCGTGGTTTGCCCGTGACCTGTGGGTGTCTGTTGACGTCCTATGAGGGCAGTAACCATGATGGGACAGCCAGGAGTGCTTGTGCATGCCGTGTTTTATGTCGGTGTTGTCTGGCTCCGGTCAACCGGGGCTTACCCAAGGGTTGACAGGTAGCTTTGTGTGTCTCGGTGGTTTTGTCCAGCTCGAGACATTGGTTCTGGATACCTCGAGGTATCGCCTTACCTCGGTCCGTGTGTCCAGGCGTGCCGAGGGTCCTCGGTGTTCCCTTAGGTCTCCGTGAGTCATTTTCTGTGGAGCATCGTTTTCCCGTGGCTTAGGATTAGACCGATTGGCGGCTTGTTCCGCTGTCTGTGACGATCTTGCCTTTGAGTCGTCCGACTCAAGGATCGTCGTGTGTGTAGGTCTAGTTGCCTTGTCCTGAGTCTATCGGTAGTGGCTGTGCTGCCATTAGTGCTTCGAAGTATGTGCCGTTGGGCGTTCTTGCCTGCTTGTACTTCAGCACTCGTGTTTTGAGTCTCGGTGTCTTGTGAGCCTCTGCTTGTGTTGCTTGTCGATGCACGTGTTCCAGTGTGTTGACCCACCTCACAGGGGTGGAAAGGGCAGTTCCTGAGACACAGTTTGTAAGCTAGTTCCGTGGGCTTTCAGCCAACGGTAGCGTCCTACCGAGGGAGAAAACTAGCTAGAGAACCTGGCTTAGGCTAGAGCCAGTGTCTACACACGTGGTCAGGGGCTGAGGACTTACGTCGACGGGCGTAGCCCTCACTGGTTACTTGTCACTGTAGTTCCTGTTTGACTCAGCACATGTCTGCGACTCTGCCGTGGTTTCAGCGGTACCGTAGGTGAGACACTTGTGGCGCAGCATAAGACGTTAGTGGACACAGCTGGCTGTTCTTCTTGCGAGGAGGTGCTTCCGTCACGTGACGCGTGACTCTCGGCGTTTCATGTGCGTCGTGACCTTCCCGAGTTAGCCTTTCTGTGGCCCTACTCGAGGTCAGTGTGGCGTTGCGTGCACGATGTTCTAGTCGTGTGTGCCGTCGTGTCTGTCTTTTTGTCCGTCCGTGTAGGTCTTCGTCGTAGGCCTAGCGTCGTGTCGGCAGATCGGTAACTCCTGACTTTGTCAGATCAGAGTCGCCCTTCTGTTGCTGTTTGGAGTAGCTTAGGGTGCCGAGTTCTTCTCGGTGGCCGTGTTTCGGATTTCACGGCCTCACTTTTCCCTTGCTTTTTGCTTCCCTTGCTCTTAGCCTGTTCCCTACTCCTACTGTTCCCGTTCTTTTTACAGCTTCGTAGTGTAGTTTCCTACTTTGCTACACCTACTGTTACTTCTGTTGCTTCCTGTTCCGTGTTCTGCATGTTTTTCAGTGGGGATTCGCGTGACCCCTATTGAGCCTCTATTTGGAGACTCACCCATGCTTTCCAGGTGGGCGTCGTCTCTGTTCGTGGTTCCTGGTGTGGCGCGTTCGTAGCTGCCAGCGATACCTGCGTCGGGTCTCCCCCGACCTCAGTGTACGTTCTTTTCCTGTGGCCTGTACTTGTCTTTAATTTCTTGGATTGGACTCTGGTATAATTGTTAAATTGAAACTGTTAATTAAAAAGTAGTTTTATTTCTGCTACTTTAGCAAACCGATCTAATGAAATTTAATTGCTTACTGTTCTATCTCTGTGGCTTCAATGTACTCTACACATGCCTTTTTCCCTTCGGAGCTTTACCGCTCTTGGGAGGCCTCGCGGGTTCCATGTGGTATCACGTGTACTCGGTAGTCCTACCTGGTATACCTGGTATCCGGGATCCGGGTCGCCACAGATTGGTACTAGAGCAGTGTTCTGAGATGTTCGGAGTTCTTTTCTGAGCTATCAGAGCGTTGTTGTGTGAAGTACATGGGAATCCGAGATATTGCAGTATCCAGAGTCCTTAAGGTCCAGTACAGGCTTTTGCTGGCTTAGGTGTTGCGATGATTTGTCGCGTTGTTTTCTCCATGTGTTGTTCAGGTTATTGTTGATCTTTGGCCTTGGTCTAATGACTGTACACGTTCTCACGTTGTTTTGGTCGTCCTATCTTGAGTCTGTTCAGCTCTTGATGTGTCTCGCTTATGTTGAAGTGCTCGATTTGATTCCGTGTTTGAGAAGTTGCTCAGGCAAGCTAGGATTTTCCTTTCCTGGTGAGCTTTCGTGGTTGAGCTTATTGCTTCTTGTCCCTTCTGGTGGAATCTTTTCGAGGTTTGCCTTGGAATTGCTGTCTTGGCGATGCTTTTGTCCTGTGTCTGCTTAAGTGTGGACAGTGTTTATTCTGAGCCTGATCTGCTCTTCGCTTTACAGTTGCTTGGATTTGGACTCCATCATGGTGTTAAGAGCTGTCGTGCACCGTGTTTGTCGTGCCGTGTCCAGCGGCAGATGTATTGTGAAGGCTCATTTACAATTTTCAGGATGTGAAGGTAAGCTGAGATTAGCATTCGTCCGTGCCTTGTGCTGAAGCTGGTACTCCTCTTCTATGCGCTTAGGCCCCTTATGATTGGTTATTCCCCAGATCGATACTCTTGGCGTGTTACGTTGCGATTTTCAGGAGTTGCGATGGCGCCAAGTGTGTGCTGAGAGGTGGATACTGAGGTCTTTTCTGGTGCCTGCGTGCGTTGTTGAGTGTGCAGCGGAAGCGTGTGGGTTGGCTACCCACTGGTCGAGGATCTTTTCGTAAGGTTCTGGCCGATCGAGAGGTTTGTTCCTTCTCGATGTGACTTCATCTTGGCTTCTTGTGCCTTGATGTTGCCTGTTGCCGTGCTATTGCTGGAATCATTCTGATGCTAGCATTAGCATTTGCGAATATTGGGGAATCTGTCGGCATTCCTTGCTGATTGAGTACCTTCTGTTCTATATTCCTTCTTTTGGGTGTTGTGCTCTCAAGGCGTGATCGTGGTCCTTGAGGTGCGTTCCCAAAGATTGTCAATTCTCGTTGTCGTGGGTCCTTTCTTGGTGAGCAGTCTCATGCGTGACCCGTCCCTTGTGGTCGTGTGTTCAGCTGTTCTTGTGCCTTGATGTGACCTTCCTTGCAGTGGTGTTCCATGGTTCTGTGTTCCGTGCGGAGCCGGAATCCTGCAGGTGATGTTGTTGTCGTTTTATCACTGTTTCTCTATGATTTTGTGTCTCTGTCATGGACCATGGTCTTGTCAGTTAGCTTGCTGTACTCCCTTTTCCTGGTAGAGTTAGCTTGTGACTCGATCAGACGTAATATCTGAGTGAGTGCTGACTTGATTATGTTTGTGGTCCGATGCTGTTGTCGTTGGCGTCCTTTGTGCCAGGTGTTCTCTATTACCTTTGGCACTGGAGCCGATGATGTGGTCGAGCTGTCAGCAGAGAGGACTGTGTCTCCTTGTGTAAGCTGCTGCTTGCCGTGCTGTCGTTGTGTTCTTCGGTATCGGTTGTCCGTTGTTGTGGCATTAGTCGTGTCCCCATTTCTGGTGAGATGTAAGCGACGTTGCCTTGTTTCGGAGGTGTCAGACTTGTGTCCACTTGTGTCGTGCTCGATCAAGAGCGTGTGCTCTTGATTATGGTCTGATAAGGTTCCTCTGAGCCGTGCTTCTCGAGATTTGTGTTGCCGTGTTCTCGGCATTGTTGTTGGCTGATGCGTAGTGTGCATAGCCATGTTGGGTTGTTCTTCCCTTGCTTCTTCATTGTTAGTCCTAAAATTTCGAGGGTGAAATTTCTTAAAGGAGAGGAGGTTGTAATGTCCTGGATCTTTGCTGGATCCTTAGTAGATCTTTATTGGATCTTTCGGATCTATTTCGGTGAGTTTCAGTTCACTTTTGTGGCTTCCGAGTTGAGTTTCGCGATCAGTGTGGGTTTTTCTCTCGTACTAGTTACGGAACCCTACGGTGAGTTTACTTGTCAGTTCATCAACTCGCGGATGCTACAGCGACGATGTACTCTTCGAGCCAGTCATTTTGACTATTTTTGCGTATTTTTCGGAGTTGGGCCCAAAAATCAGATTTTTTAGAAATTAGGAAAATTCCTAATTTCTTTTCCTTTTTCTTTTCCTTCCTCTCTCCTCCTTCTCATTTCGCCGCCGCCGTCTCTCTCTCCCGTTTTCTCTCCTCTCGAGCTTCCTCAGCTCCGGCAGCAGACGGAGGACCTAGGGGCGAGGGCTGGGGATGCTGTGGAGCTGATTGGGTGCGCGACGGAGCGAAGATGGAGTGGTTTTGGCGCGATCCCGAACGGTGGATTCAAAGCCGGCGTTTGAGCTCGTGGCACGGTTTTCGGCGCACTTTAGTCTCTTTGGGGCACAGTTTCTTCAGTGGAGGTAGGGTGACGGATCACCACTTCTTCCTGCCCATTTTCCCTGCCATTACACGTCGTTCGGTGCGGAAATGGCTGAGTTTGGGCTTGTTTTACATAAATCGTGATTTTCAGGTTTTGTAGGGTTCACCGTAAAACGGCAACCATTCACGGCGTAGTTAGTATCAAATTGACCACTGGGATGTTTGGATCCCATTCATGCTAGTTTCGTGTCGATCGGTTGTCAGTCAAGGCCGGTAGGAGTCCGGGAACCTCGGTGACTCGTTTTGGGTCGATTCGTTAGAATCGCCCTGATCTTGCGTTTTAATCCATGCATGTGGGCTTTTTAGCCTCCAGATGTTATTTTCCATCGTGTAGCTTTGTTTCCCTTGCGCTTCGGCGTGAATGGGGCGTGGAACGGGCCGATTTGGCTTTTCCACCTTTTTTCCCGCCGTGGCCGGTGTAGCGGTCGTATCAGAGACTGTCACAGTCTCTTACGGCCCTATGATAGACCGCCACAGCGTCTGATCGTTTTAAAGTTTCCATGGCCGTGGGAGTGTGACGGCCCAAGTGTGGTGCGTCACAGCTCCCTGACGCGTCCTGGAGTACGCGTCACAGCTATTTTGTCATCTTGCGTTTTGGTTAAGTCGGTTCCTCTGACGCGCCTGCCCTAGTGCGTCAGGCTCGCGTAACGCGCCTGCCCCAGGCTGTTACGTTCTGTTTGACCGGATTTGACCTGGTCAGTCAGTTCGTGTAGCGGCTGTGCCCCTGTGCGTCAAAGCTGTGTAACGTGCCTGCCCCAAGCCGTTACACTCTGTTTGGCTGAGCTGGGTGGCTGTGTCTGTTGGCTCTAACGGCCCTGCCCCCGTGCGTCACGGCGTTGTAACGCGTCCGTCGTGGACTGTTACGTGATGTTTGTTTGAGTTTTCAGACTTGGGTCTGTTGGCCCTGACGTGTCAGCTCCCGTGCGTTTGGTTGGCGTAACGCGCCTGCTCTCGCGCGTTAGGTCGCTGTAACGCGTTTGCCCTGGTGCGTTACGTGGCTCGCATTTTATGTTTGTGCCTGTTGGCTCTAACGTGCCCGCCCTGGTGCGTCAGGTGCCTGTAATGCCCCTGTGGTGGTGCGTTACAGCCCTGTTGTGGCCGTGATGGCTGTTGGGTGTTTGGTGTTCGCCCGTGTGTTGGGCTGTCGTAGGTTGGAGTTCTAGGGCTGTGTTTGTGTGGCAGTGGTCTTCTGGATCGGTCGGTTTAGGTGACTGGGTGCTATCCTTTCCCTGACTGCGACAAGTTCCCTAACGACGCAATCTAGAGTTGCCAATGCCCTTGTCTCTGGTTTCATGACGGCTGTTCCTTGACTGCTGGGTCTGCCTAGTGGTTGAATGACGATCCGTTCTGCCAGAGCTTGGTTTTTGTCGTTTCAGTTTCTGCTTGTCTTGGCTTGGTCTTGTGGTTTGCCCGTGACCCGTGGGTGTCTGTTGACATCCTATGAGGGCAGTAACCATGATGGGACAGCCAGGAGTGCTTGTGCATGCCGTGTTTTATGTCGATATTGTCTGGCTCCGGTCAACCGGGGGATACCCAGGGGTTGACAGGTAGCTTTGTGTGTCTCGGCGGTTTTGTCTAGCTCGAGACATTGCTTCTGGATACCTCGAGGTATCGCCTTACCTCGGTCCGTGTGTCCAGGCGTGCTGAGGGTCCTCAGTGTTCCCTCAGGTCTCCGTGAGTCATTTTCTACGGAGCGTCGTTTTCCCGTGGCTTAGGATTAGACCGATTGGCGGCTTGTTCCGCTGTCTATGACGATCTTGCCTTTAAGTCGTTCGACTCAAGGATCGTCGTGTATGTAGGTCTAGTTACCTTGTCCTGAGTCTATCGGTAGTGGTTGTGCTGCCATTAGTGCTTCGAAGTACGTGACGTTGGGCGTTCTTGCCTGCTGGTACTTCAGCACTCGTGTTTTGAGTCTCGGTGTCTTGTGAGCCTCCGCTTGTGTTTCCTATCGATGCATGTGTTCCAGTGTGTTGACCGGCCTCGGAGGGGTGGAAAGGGCAGTTCCCGAGACACGGTTTGTATGGTAGTTCCGTGGGCTCCCAGCCAACGGTAGCGTCCTACCGAGGGAGAAAACTAGCCAGAGAACATGGCTTAGGCTAGAGCCAGTGTGTGCACACGTGGTCAGGGGCTGAGGACTTACGTCGACAAGCGTAGCCCTGACTGGTTACTTGTCGTTGTAGTTCCTCTTTGACTTAGCGCGTGTCTGCGACTCTGCCGTGGTTTCAGCGGTACCGTAGGCGAGGCACTTGTGGCGCAGCATAAGACGTCAGTGGACGCAGCTGGCTGTTCTTCTTGCGAGGAGGTGCTTCCGTCACGTGACCCTTGACTCTCGGCGTTTCTTGTGCGTCGTGACCTTCCCGAGTTAGCCTTTATGTGGCCCTACTCGAGGTCAGTGTGTCTTTACGTGCACAATGTTCTAGTCATGTCTACCGTCGTGTCTGTTGTGTCTGTCTTTTTGTTCGTCCGTGCAAGTCTTCGTCTTTGGCCTGGCGTCGTGTCGGCAGATCGGTAACTCCTGACTTTGTCAGATCGCCCTTCTGTTGCTATTTGGAGTAGCTTAGGGTGCCGAGTTCTTCTCGGTGGCCGTGTTCCAGATTTCACGGCCTCGCTTTTCCCTTGCTTTTAGCTTCCCTTGCTCTTAGCCTGTTCCCTACTCCTGCTGTTCCCGTTCTTTTTACAGCTTCGTAGTGTAGTTTCCTGCTTTGCTACACCTGCTGTTACTTCTGTTGCTTCATGTTCCGTGTTCTGCGTGTTTTTCAGTGGGGATTCGCGTGACCCCTACTGAGCCTCTGTTTGGAGACTCACCCCTGCTTTTCAGGTGGGCGTCGTCTCTGTTCGTGGTTCCTGGTGTAGCGCGTTCGTAGCTGCCAGCGGTACCTACGTCGGGTCTCCCCCGACCTCGGTGTACGTTCTTTTCCTGTGGCCTGTACTTGTCTTTAATTTCTTGGACTGGACTCTGGTATAATTGTTAAATTGAAACTGTTAATTAAAAAGTAATTTTATTTCTGCTACTTTAGCAAACCGATCTAATGAAGTTTAATTGCTTACTGTTCTATCTCTGTGACTTCAATGTACTCTACACATGCCTTTTTCCTTCGGAGCTTTACCGCTCTTGGGAGGCCTCGCGGGTTCCATGTGGTATCACGTGAACTCGGTAGTCCTACCGGGTATACCTGGTATCCGGGATCCGGGTCGCCACAGAAGCAGTAACAACAAGAGTAACAACAGTAAAAGTAAGGAGAAAAGCCGTAACACGAGAACACGGCAGCCGAAGGAACCTCAGCCCTCTAAACTAGTCCGAACAACAATAGAAAGGCGAACCTCGATCTCACAAAGTTGGGCGTTACCGATCCTTTGTCAAATCACGAAACCCTATCGTGAAAAGCCTACAAGAATAGGCAAAAGCCTACCCAAGACCTACACAGTCAAAGGCACAAGACATACACGAACTCACCGTCGTGTACGCTACAAGACCTGAACCTTGAGTGAAGCCTCACACATGCTACTTGGGAAAAGTCACGAAAACACAAGTCATCGTGTCATGTAACAGAAGCACCTCCTCACTAGAAGAACCGCCAGATGCGTCCACTAACGTCTTACACTGCGCCACAAGTATCTCCCACTCACGTAGAATGGCGGTAAACTGACACACTCAACAGGAACAAGGAACTACAATAACGAGTGACTAGTCAGGGTCACGCCCGTCGACGCTCGTCCAACCGCCCATGACAACGTGTGCACACACAAGCCCGATGCCTTGAGCCAGGCCTCTAGCTAGTTTTCCCCCCCAGTAGGACGCTACCGCAAAACAAGGTGGCCCACAGAAACTAGCCTAAAAACCATCTGTCAGGAACTCACCCCGCCACCAGTCCCAGGTGGGCCGACACACAGGAAAGTGCCGTCAGGCTACGACTAGTGGAGGCTCACTAGACACATAGACTCCAAAACAGCGAACACCAAAGTACAGATAGTGTAAGCGCACTTGTCGGACGTACTATGGAGCATAATGCAGTACACCACTGCAACCAGACTCAGGATACTCAACTAGACCTGCTGACAACGATCCTTGAGTCACAAGACTCAGGTCAAGATCATCGCACAAATCATAGCAACACGCTGTTAATCAGCCTAGTCCCTAAGCCAAGAACTATGGTAAAACACATTATGGAAGACAGCACAGAACAGCTAGGTCCATAACAACAATAATAATAACAATGAGTCCTCGGCCCCCGAGCCGCATAATGGACTCACCATTCTGTATAACACAAAACACGGAACATGAGGGATAACCAAAAGCCCTCAAACCACATGGCACGTAAACTAAGACAAAATAACACCTCCTAGCTCTCAAAACTATATCTCGATCCTCACAGGATAGACGAGACACTCACAAGGTCACGTGTCAACCATTGGGTCACAACCGGGTTAACCAGAAACCATAATGATCCTCGAAATAATACAAAACACTACTCGGTACAATGGCCCTCTCAGACACCCTATAACACGGTCACAGCCCTCATAGGACGTCCAAGACATCCACGGGACAATGCGGTAACCGAGCGGTCAAAGCCACACTGACCGGAAATCAAAGCAACACGAAAGAACACTCTGGAATAGGGCAACTTGACTCTCAACACCTGTGGGTCGACTCACAGCCCTAACTGATGCGCTCGACAGTCGTCGTTTAAAAATGCCGTGCCACACAAATTTCAAAATTTATACAACCACACTCACTCACTTAGATGATTTTGAAAATACGAGTAAAGTGGTAAATACGGGTCGATCCCACGGGGAGGAAATTTGAATGTAAGTTGGAAAATACCCTTATGTTTTAGAAAACCAATTACTTTTGTTTGATTTGAGTGCGATTACAACTAACGGAAATGAAATTGCAATTTGAAAGAACACGAGATAAGTTAAAGAAATATTTAGCCAATGAATTGAAGAATGCCGTCGTTTCCTCGCCGAGCCTTTGATGAAGATCACTCCGCCTTGAAAGTCGACGTCGTGAGATGATTTGAAGAAGACCACCGCTTTGAGTGTGAGTGAAACACTTATGAAGAAATAGGTTGGATAGAACAAGTTTAAAACACTAAGTTGAAAACATAACAGAATTTCATTGAAAATAGGGGTTGGAAGAAATAGAATAACTTAAACTCTAAATGGAATTAGAAAAAATGGAATACATGAAAGTTGTAGAGAATTAAAATATGAAGAACTTTAATGAAGACCATAGAAATAGCAAATGAAAGGAAGATAATGAAAAACTTGAACAATCAAGATCTATCGCTGTTGGTGAACAGTAACTGACAGAAAAATAGAACAGTAAATAATTAATTCTAGAGCTCAAACTAAGAAGAATTAGAAGCAGTACAAGAAGAACAAAAGTTAGATCTACAAGAGAGGAAAAACGTTCATGAATAATTCAGAATATAATTATGATTTTAAAGGCTTCAAAATGGCAAATTGGTGGAGACTATCACTTCGGATGAACAGTATATACAGGACAACACTTAAGAAAACAGAAAATAACTTTTAATCTAGAAGGAATTGGACGAAATGATAAAAATAGAAGTTGAAGAATACTTAAAGATGAACAACTTTTATGAAGATAAGAATTTGAAATTGAAATTAGAACAATAAGTTATGAGACTAAGAAGAGGCTGAATGCTTAAACAAAACTTTTCATTAAAACAAATTGAACTTACAAAGCTTGCATCAAAAGTCTTCAAATCAATACCTTCTAACCTTAAAACAAAAGGCCAACAAGAATGAAACTTAAGAACACAAAGCACCCCTTATAAATTCTTCATAATTCCCTTGCTAGCTACTCCTTCCTTCCTCACTTTTGCATTACATTGAAGCCCCTTTTATAGGGTGTTAAAACAACCCCATTGCATGTGAACACTTTGCCAATGTGAACAACCAATTGCTGCATTTGTTGACTCCAAATTCTGTGCTAGCATGTGCTTCACACTTCTCTATTTTTTCTGATTTTTTTCTATTTTTTTATGGCCCATTTCTCTCTCTCTTTCTCTCTTTCTCTCTCCTGGTCGGCGCGTTGCACCGTCCGCCGCCCGCCGTCTTCTCTTCCGCCGCGTGGACCGCGGCTGCGCCGCGTTGCCTGGCCGCGTGCCGCGTGTCGCACGCGGGCGCGTGTGCCTACGTCGATCGCCTCCGCCTTGCCTCCGCTGTCCCGCCGCGTGGCCCTCCGCCGGGGGTGTTGACGCCGCACCGCGTGGGCGGTTGACCCGAGCCCCCCCCTCCTCGTCGCCCGTGTCGCGGCGAAGGCGGGGCGAAAGGGGGGGGGGGCGCCTCTCTTTTTATATATATATAGTATAGTTATATATATATATAGTATAGTTATATATATAACATATAATACTATATATTATGTATATATCTCATAAAAATTCAAAAACATGTCAAATAATTTTATTTTTTTTCTATTTTTTTCTTTTCTTTTTGAATAACTCCTTGGCCTTTTGGCCCAGTTCAACATATAATTTTATTTTCTTTTTTTTCTTTATAATTGTTTCATGTAGCTTCCCTCGTACCGAGTGCCTGCATAAATACATAAAATAGTTATTAAAATTATTTAATTTTAAAAAATTAATTATGTGACTCTAAATTAAAATTAAGTGGGATAAGTGCATATTTATTATTATTAAAGTCCATAAATAATGTAAATAACATGAATTAAGATGGAAAAATACACACTTATCACTAACCAGTTCGCAATCATCCCCAAGGCCTTGATCACATGATCGCGGTCGTGCCTTGAGTCGCAATGATTCATAGATGCGATGAAGATATGTGTCGCGATGACAACATTAACGCGCCACCCACCTAGGGCGCAATAACAACCGCGGTCACAACCTTGGGTGCGATAGCACATAGACGCAGTGCAAACACGTATCGCGATAAACCAGAGACGCGACACTCACTCAGGTCACAATAATAGTTGCGACCAGAACCTCTGGTGCGACAACATATAAACGTGCCCCTTACCTGGGTCACATTAACAGAGGATCACGCCTATCACATGGGGTGAGTTCCCAACTGCTAGACTGTTCATCTCCTACACGATACGCGGTCCATCGTTGTAGTGCATTCCACTAAGAACGCGGTATACACGACCGACGAGTTCTCGTTACGGAGTTAAAATCGGAAAATCCACATAAAAACCCATTTTCCACGCCCCAATCATCTCCAGAACGATGGGGAAACACCCATACATGCGACGCTAACCTTCCACAAGCCGAAAGGGGCGAAACCATTCGCAAAAACACAATAAACGGGCGATTCCCACTAATCGACCCAAAATGACTCACATGGACAGCCGTGCTCATACCGGCCCCGATTCTTAACCACATACAAATAAATTGGCGGGAAATGATTCCCAACATGCTAGGGGTTCAAATGAAACCATTTAAACTACTGATCGTCGCTTGGAACTGCGAACACGGCTCACACCCCCCGAACATGCAATTCGCCCAAACAAGGCAAAACCCGCTCATACTCACATCGTTCGGCTCCAAATCGCGAGAGAATGCAGGAAAAGAGTAGGGCATCTATCACCCTACCTCCACCGAAGATCTCACGCGTCGAGAATGCCAAACCCCGCCGAAAACCATCACACGAACAACCCACATCGGCTTTGAATCCACGAACGGGATCGCACCAAAGCTATGCTCCGATACTCGCTCCATCACGCTCTAGGTCAGTCCCGCACCGTCACCGCCTCACCCAGCTCCACCACGGTCGACCGCCTGGGGGAGAGGAGAAGAGAGGAGAGAGAACGGAGGGAGAGAAAGTGAGAGATGTGAGGGAAGAGAGAGGATAGATAAATGGTTAAGAAGAAAAGGAAAATAGGAAATTAGAAATTTTCCTAAAAGTCCATTTTCTACACAAAAATCCATAAATTCAAAAAATTATGAAAAAATAGTCTTCACGATCCTCGGAACGAGCACAACGCACCTGTAGCGTCCTTGAGTAGCAAAACTCAACGGTCAACTCTCTATAGGGTTTCGTAAGTTAAACAAGGGAAAAACTCGAGTGGATCGTAAAACACGTGTTAGGACCCACGAAAGTGATCCGAAAGCTCACCGATTCTGATCCAAAGAATCCAAGATATTATAAGGATTGTGATTAGTCCAGCTGAAAATGTATAATATTCTTTGTCAAAAGGTCTTCTAGAACCTTGGACCATCAAACCAAATGCCTTTCCAATCATTTGAGCTTGGACTATTGTGCCCAAGTCACTTCACGTGCTAACTCGCAAAAAACCGCTCCAGAGCGCCTAAAGTATCGGTCGACCGATCCATGCATTTCGGTTAACCGATCTAAACAGATTAGGTCAGAACATTCAGCAGATCGACCTGGCCTTCACAGGGAGTCGACCTGTCTTGGACAGGTTTCTTTCTGGCTATATTGGTCGACCGAAACTCCTTGGTCGGTCGACCGAACTCTGTAGACAGTCGGTTTAGATTCAGTTCAGTCCTAACAAAGGGAAGAGCAATCAATTAGGAAAGGGTTAATTAACAAAACACACAACCAAGTATTCCTTGTAGTTTAAGCAATATGAAAGCACATTTGAACCACTTTCCATCAAGATATGTTTAAACTTTCAAACACTCTTTGAAATCTCAACAACCCCATGAATGATATGCATATAAGCATAAACCACACATGTATAATGCAAATGTGATTAGGACTGAAAAACAGATATGGATGATGTCCAAGTCGACTTGACCACCTATCCAAGTCGAGTTGAACTGATCACGGGTGAAAACCCGATTCTGGTTAAGAAAACAAGTCGACCTGGCAACCTTCCAAGTCGACTTGAGGAGGTCAGACAGACAGAGACTAGCTTCTAGATGGGGGATCAAGTCGACTTAGAAACCCTCCAAGTCGACTTGAGTGGTTTGGATAGACAACCAACACTTCTGGATCAGATCTAAGTCGACTTAAACTCTTCCCAAGTCGACTTAAACTTTTCTGCACATACAAAAACATTCCATGATCCATGAAAATAACTCAAAAACCAAGGCATGAAAATGCAACCACACTATAGGTTGTCTTACTATCATTCAGACAAAAAGGTGTGTTCGATGAACACAATCCCATTTATTGAAACCTAATTGAAACTATCTTCAAAAAAACCAACTTCATGCAATTCTTTCACATATAGAGACAAGAAATCTAGCTCTTTAAGCAGTGATCGCAAATCCATGAAGCAGGTCATTAAAACTTTGAAGCATAGTAGCTATCATCAAGGACACACATACATAAAGTTTAGTGATCATCAAAATCACATGTAAGGCACACAACATCAACCCGTCTCCACTTCAGAACAACTTTATGCCATCAAAGGGAGGTTGACTTCAATCCCGATTGACTCGTCTGGGACCATCCATTTCTGGCATCTGGCGGTGCATAGCGGCCCTTTATTGAACTACTTTAGAGAGTGCCGAATGGATCAGGTGGAGGAATATGCTCACCCCCTCAGCGGTAAGACAGTCACTTGCCCTATTCTTGAGCCCGAGTTGGTAGCATGGGCTTTGTCGATCCGGCCGAGTGTACTAGTCTTTCGGAAAGGTGGCAGTCTCTATCTGGAAACTTATTATATCCTTTCCACTTCGGGATGAATTTCGGCTATGATCAACACATTCCTCCCTCATCAGCATAGTTCCCTTTGTCGAGCCTGGCTTTGACTAGAGTGCCCGTTGTTGAGCAGGCTCGTGCCCGGTGGGATTTCTTCCATCACCGAGATAGCTCATCTTTCAGTGTTCCCGCTCCAGGGCGATTCCCCATCATCACACCGGAGAATGTCAAATGGTGGAACGCCCGCACTTGCTTCTATCGAGCTTACAAAGCCGAATGTTGGGATGCGGCAGAGAGAAAATTCTTGAGCCAACAACCGCTCCCGGTATTTGACATAGACGGGGATCACCTGATGAGGTTGAAATCCCCTCAG
This sequence comes from Amorphophallus konjac, assembly GCA_022559845.1. Taxonomy (NCBI): domain Eukaryota; kingdom Viridiplantae; phylum Streptophyta; class Magnoliopsida; order Alismatales; family Araceae; genus Amorphophallus; species Amorphophallus konjac. The sequence continues at coordinate 58,073 of JAHNEJ010002791.1, read as the reverse complement.
GTTAAAGATGTGCAGGAATACATTATTGCATGGAAATCTGTGAGGAGGCACAGCCCAAGACCTCAGCCCATCTTGCCATAGGTAGCTGGGGACAAATTCATGGAGACCCTTCAGGGGCTTTGTAAAATTAGGGCCGCTGGATTGGAATTGGCCAACTATACTTTGTCGGTGGAGGAAATTATTCCTGTAGCAGGTACTTGGTGCCCTGAGGTCAATGAATTTTGACCTTATAGAACTTTCATCAGGAAGGTGGACAGGAACCCTTCTTATTACAGCCAGACCACCTGGTTGTTTGTCCTATTACATACTCATCGACTGACCATTGTTGACGCTTAAAATATGGTGCCAAGAAGTCAGGTAGAGGTCAGCCACAGAAGAGAAAGAGGTTGCGTCGATGCACCCACAGGGCTGCGTCAACCCCATAGCACTATGCAAGCTGAAAAAAGGTCTTGGATAGCAGGTTGCGTCGACGCAGCACCCCAGCTGCGTCGACACATTTCAAGATAGAATAGAGAAGCTGCCAGGTGATCAAACGGTGAGTCGATGCAGCTCACATACTGTGTCGACGCGCTTGAAGCCAAAGAGAAAAAAATGCCAGCGCCAACAGGCTGTGTCGACGCACCCTCAATGACGCGAGAAGACCATACCAGTGCGGGATATGATCGCGATGCGTGTTCTCCAAAAAGCTTCGATCGGGGATCCTTCCAGAAGGCCGTACAGCCCGTACAAGGCACGTGGCTGGGAGATCTCCAATCATTGGAGATTCCTCAGCCCTGCCTTGAGGAAAAAGAAAACCACGTGCGGCCTCTATAAAATGCGAGCAACGCCTTGAAGAAAGACCTCCCCCCCCCCCCCCCCCGCTAGCTGGTTGTTCGAAGCTTCCTAAGGGTGAACTCCAGAGTAATCTGCTGTGCTCCTGAGCGAGGGAGAAGAAGAGAAGGAGAAAGAAGGAGAAGAGGTGTTGTCTAGGGAGGGAAGGGAGTCAATGCTCCGCCATCCCCCCCTTTCCTTTTCTTTTATGTGCTATGTATGCTTTTTTCCTTTTTTATATTATGTTTGATTGCTCCCCAGACGAACCAGTTCTTGAAGAATGTACTTTTATGCAGAAGCAATGAATGAAAGTGTTCATTTCATGTTCAAGCACAAATATGCTCATCTTTGCATATTTTATTTTTTTATCCCAACCCCCATAATCGTGTTGTGATTCTGCCGTTTATGTTTCCCCGTTTTGATTGTTCGGAGAAGAACGCTATATTACAAGAGAGGTTTAGGCCCGGCTTATCCAATTGCAATGGATTGGGTTTGGATTTTTGTTCTTCTCGATTTGCTAGATGAGGGTCTATTCTTAGACCTCCATCTGCTCTCTAGGACGAAGTGGGTTTCAGTGTACTGTCCCGATTCTTACAATGGATTAAACGCCCTTGTGGGCAACAAAAATTGTATAAGTCCCCTCCCCGGTACCCTGGACAGGTCCATATCATATATTTCAACCCCCAGCTTTTCTATGCATCCGATATGCATGCTCCTTATGCATTTGATACACATATTTTTCTGCTACTCAGTATGTGCAATGTTCGTGGAAATGACCATCAGCCTCTTCACCCACATCTATGGGTTGTGGAGACTCTGGCTCAATCCTAAATCCGTTGGAACCCATGTTTTTTCTTTGCTTTTCATTCTACTCAATCCTTGTTCATTGAGGAGATGTTGTCCAATGCATAAGGATCATCTTGGCTTCTATGCCAATTGCGCACAAGCGTCTTTCTATTTGCTTGAATGCCCAGTGAGGTCCAGTATTTAAAAATCCGCATATATGCATGTCTCCTGCTTCCTTTCTTCATCCAGGATCAGCAGTAAATTCATTTCGTGCATTCTACAATGCACATATTTTGGTCTTCAACTCCCCATGGGCCGGCATACCATACGAGCACCCCTTCTGTTCGTTCTAATGTCCTGGAAAATTCTGTCTGTGAGAACCCTGAGTGTTCATATTTAATGCATCCTACTCCTGCATGAGGTGGTGGTAGATTTTATCCGTGTATCGTGCACCGTAATCAATTCCACTTCTCATTCCTCATTGGCCGGCATACGTACGAATCATATTCATGTCTCAACTATGCATTCTGAGAACCTCTCGCATATTGATGTATTGACTATCATAATCTCACGTCCCCATTTGGGCCATAGGTTTGCTAGTTCTTCTAGCATGATCTGTGGTCCCACACATCGGGGCTATAATGCATTTCCTCTTGTGCTCTCAAAGATCTTTGTAATTATGGATCTGTCATCAGGGAAGGGGTACATCCCACTACTCTAACAACAACACGATCTTTATACTATTTCCTAATTAAATGTTTTATACTGGTCGAATTTCTATAACCACCCTCTGATCTCCAGGGGCTTGCTTCTCCATAGCATGGCCTCTGAAGGATCTTCCTCTAGAAGGATGGATATTAGGCCATGGAATTGGCAACAATCCAATGTGTATGTCAGAGCTAGGACTGCAGCAATCCCTGGGTCAGTGGAGCCCCTTCGTAGGCCAGTCCTCAGGGTGTTACCTGCCCAATTTGGGATATGGGGTAGCCATTCTTGGCTTACCCTAAATTTTAGTGGCCATCTCAGAACCTCCGTGGATGTACTTCTAATTTTCAATCCCTAAACGCTCTGGTTTAGGGCAGGTGCTGCCCAAATTCTGTCAGAATTATGGACTTAAGAAAATGGACTAATGACATGGATATGAGCAGAACACAAAGAACAATGCTGAGAAGAACAAATATGAACGAGAGAATTTAGCCATGTAGAGATGATGTTGTGCTAGAAGCAATAAAGAAAAGAAAACTACTTAAAAGAAATAAAAAAGAAAGAACAAGAATAAAAGAAAGAAGTGGCAATCAATGAAATAATCTAACAAAAAAATTATGGTCATACGGAGAGCATGCTCAATGCATATACACTTGCATGATTTTATGAACATAAAACAATTTGGGGTCTGCTATGGAAGGAGTCGACTCTGGGGGTCGACACCCTTTTGCTTGGGCTCTGCCCACCGTTTTCATGTAATGGATTCACCCAGGGGTCGACACCCTGAGTCGACCCCCCCTTGAACTTAACTACTACCCACTGGCAAATTTTCCTAAAAATTAAATCAAACACCTTGCATACATCATGTAATTTACATTAACGCTTACTGAACTTCCAGGACCATGGTTGAATTCATTCCCTGATGCATTTCTCAGCATTGAGCAATTCATCAGCATTCATATTGCATCACACATGCATCATGAGTGCGAATCAAACCCTATGAATATCCATATGCTGACTTGCAAGTGCTTGCATGCCATAATCTATGGTATATCAAATGGTGGGTTAAGGTTGGGTTATGCCCAATTGGATACTCCCACAATGCGCGAGTGCATAACTCTGCCTTGTACCAAGATCACATTGCATAAATGCATTATTGAACCCCATGCATGTGCTAGTTTCTGAATGCTTGCCAACCACTTCCTGCATTTCTAAAGGAGCCTAGCCTCCTTGCTAGACAAATCATGCATTAAGAAGAAATAAAAGAAGGAAAACCAAAAGAATGAAACAAGAAAAGAAAATTGGAGTTTAACACTTCTTAAGCTTCCAAGATCAATCTATAGCATGAACAAACAAACAAATAAATGAAGAAGGAAAAGAAATTTTGCTCATTAACGTAGACTGCATCGACGTAGCTTTGCCCTGCGTCGATGCAGTGGCCTGCGATTAGCCCCCAGTGGGCCTTCCGCGTCGGCGCAGCCGTGCCTGGCGTTGATGCAGTGGTCTACGCTGGTCCTGCTGGGCCTTGTGCGTCGGTGCAACCTCATCCTGCGTCGACGTAACGGCCCCTTGCGAGCCCTTGTGAGAGCTTGTGCATTGACGCAGCTTAAGCTTTGCGTCGACACAGCGGCTTTTGCCCCCTTGCACGATAAAAGAAATAAGAGGAAAGAGAGAAAAGATAATAATAATAATAATAATAATAATAATGATAATGATAATGATAATGATAATATAAATGATAACAATGATGGCATGAAGCATGATAATAATAATTGAATGCAAAACCCTCCCTAAGAAACTAATAACATCTGACTCAGGGCTCCTCCTCCCTTAGATCCTATGTGAAGGGGATATTAATGAGGCCTCTGCAAGTTATGCTTGAACCTTGGGGTCATCCCATCATGCTCATGGCTTGACCCTGCTCTGGGCCAATAGCCCGTTACGTCTAATATATTTCTATTGAGATCTAACCCCAAATATCAAACTTGCCATACTCCTGGCAAACATATGCTTATAAATTGGGACTCTTGTGCAAACATGAATTGGTCAATTAATGACCGGTTTTGTTCAGATGTTCACCCCTCAATGGCAGATGTTTTACTGAAATTCAGAATTCTCATTGCTTCTGTTTATCAATGTCAATCTCAGGCCCGAGGGCCCCTTCTCTTGACATTTAATCAAAGGTTTTCTCCCCTCCGAGGAGATGTAATTAACGTCATGACCTTTATGGCACGGCAGATTTTAGTCCCGACCCGATACCCATATCGTCTGGTTAGTCAGACGGAGCGCACCCGTGGTTTCAGACCCTCCTAGTCTTGAAGCCCGAATAAACTGTCACTTTGGTGACTGGCACGCCCACGCACTTAATAAACCGAAATCGAATAAACCAAGAACAAAAAGAACGATCTAAAAGATTAAAAAGAATAAATGAATGATGAAACATCAGAAAGTGCATCCAACAGGTTTGACACGCCCGGTGGGACTAAACCTCCTTTCATTTTCTCGCCAGGATTAGGGGCCCAACGGCCTCCTCCTAAAATTCTAACTCTCTTTAAATCTAAAATTGTAGGTTGCACCCTGATTAGCTCGATGGATGTGTCATTTGAACTGCTCGTCATTGCTGATCATGCCAAGTACGGCTACCTGGTCGTGCCTACGAAGTTCAGCGACTTCCCGCTGGTGGTGGAATTCCCCAACTTTTGGGGGGTAGCCTTCGTTGAGCTCCTGGATGTCCAAGAGATGAAGCCGGTCGCTGCTGCAGAGGCGACCCTGACTAATGTTGCTGCGGTGGGCTACTACGTCCACCATATCTATTCTCGAGCTTCCCACAACAAGAGGCACTCACCGGCTGCCAGGAGGGCGGCCAAAAAGAATGCCGGTGTGGTGCAAGGCCGGCTGTCAACATCACGAAAGTCCGTTCTGATCGGAGGCATCCGCGTGTTTCTGAACGGCTAACATGCCAGAATTGCACCCGATCGAGTGATTGCAAATTGACCGATGTGAAACTCGTTTCAATCACTGGCTAAAGATAGGACGGACCATGTGAAGTTTGGATCGAGGGGAGGTTTGGCCCTGAAGCCAACCAAGTTTAAACAAGTGTGGGTGCCTAAGTGAATGCGGGCCTCAGTTGCTGCGCAACCGGAACCTGTTCAAGCTGTCATGTTCGATAGAAAAGAAGAAGAAGAAGAAAGAATTGAGGTGCCAGCTTTGACACCTCGCAGACCAGCCTTCCAGGCCTATGGCCGACAGGCGAATATTTATGTTTATAGCAGAAGATGCGGCAAGATGGCTGAACAACGGCGGCTCGCTTACAGGCCGCCGAGTCAATGCAAGATGTCACCATCAACACTCTGCCCTATAGATGGGCAATATGATATTACCCAGGCTATCCGAGGATATTTTCGGGGCCTTGGGAATACCCCTCAAGGGACGCAGCGGCTCTTGGAAGCCATGAGCGCTGCAGAAAATGAATACCGGGGAGTACAAGTCAACCCGGAAGAAATAGCAGATGAAGGGTCCAGTTGTTATCTGCCACCCCTCCATGAAGAAACCACACCAAGGATTTCAGTGTTCGACAGATTAACCTTCCCTGGACAGCCAGCCAGGAGGGTAATACGGAGGGACAAGCACCTCTAGATATTCTACTATAACATGGCCAGAGTGACTGGCCGCTATGGGTCTCTACTCGATGAACTTGAAGAGGTGACTAGACTCGCTAAGAGGCCTGGTCCTGTTACTAGAAGGAAGAAGGCCGCGGCTGATGCGGTGCAAGCCCTCATCGGAGAAACAAGCGCAGATGTAGTCACCTTGACTGCAAACATGATTACCACTGAAGACGAGGGCGAGAGGCTAGCACTTGCCTCGGATGCTCCGTTGGAGGGAGGAGGCCAAGCACCCATCCCTTCCACCCCCGATCCAATAATGATGATGTTGCTCCTAAAGTATCAACAGGAGATTGAGATGTTGAAGAAATAATTGAGCGAGCTGAGCATGCAAGCGTCAGCCTCGAAGCAGGTTGAAGTCCCTCCCAAAACATCACGACGTGGTGCCAATAAGCCTGAGGGTTCACCTCAGATGATGGCTTCTCAGCCACTACAAAACTATGCTGGGGGCATGGCCCTGATACCACCACCGGCTCCTCAACATCAGGGGACTGTCGCTACTATGCCTCAGGCCATGGTGTTGGTGATGCCTCATGTTGCAGCAAGCCCACTTCTATCCAGATCTGGTGGACCCGACAGTGGTGAGCAAGTTGATGGTTGAACAGATAATAGATATGAAGCTGGCAGATCGAGGCAGTGATGATTATGCCTCGTTTGATATATACAAGGTGTCATATCTGGTCCACCATGTTGCTAAAAGACTCCCTCCTAGCGTCAATAAGCCGCCAAAGTTTGACAAGTTCAACGGGTAAGGATCGTCGAAGGAGCACATAGCCTATTACATGAATGTGATGGGTGATCTGGCAGCGGATGAGTCCAACCTGATGAAGTTCTTCGGGTTTTCTTACGGGACTTTCCTTTGAGTGGTACTCGAACCAGCCGGTCGGGTCCATTAGTGACTGGACCGATATGCAACAGAAGTTCTGGGAGCGGTTTCACGTCGCTGAAAGGGAGGTCACCGTGGCCGAATTGTATGCTTCCAGGCAGAAAATTGATGAAACAGCCCTGGAGTATATCAAAAGGTGGCGAAATCTTAGTATGAGATGCAGGCATCCGCTACACCAAGAAGATGCAGTACAGATTTGCAAACAGAATTTGAAGCGGGAAGTCCCTGAGAGGATGATAGGAATGGAAATCAGGTCTTTTGACCGATTAAACAATGTGGTGGCGGAAATCGAGGCCTTCCTCTCAAGATATTCTTCTACCCCTAGTGCCTCTAGTCAGAAAGCCAAATCGACTGATAAGCAGCCCGCGCCCAAGGAAGACCATATTGTAGACTTCAAGGCGTTTGAGCAGTAGAAAGATAAAGACAAGAGAGTCACTAACCCTCCTCTGGCACAGCCAGTTGAATGTCAGGAGAGCCCCTCCCTATGCAATAAAATGAAAAAGTTATACTCGTTCCCCAAGGAGAAGACCCAGGTCCAGTTTGAATGGGCTACCTACTATGACAAGATTACACTACCAGACCCGAAGAGGCCAGGTGATGCTAGGAGGAAAGATGATCCTCGCTTCTGCCTATACCATCAAATGCTTGGGCACCCCATAGAAGACTGCTATGTCTTCAAGGACATCATTGAAAGTCTGATTAAAAAGGGGGAGCTACAGATGGGAGAGTATAAGGTAGATCCTCCTCGCCCGCATGAAATGCCCGCTCTGGGGGCAACTGTTAATATGATATCATTATATCAGCAATTGTCAGAAGAGGTAGCAGAGGCTTGCACACAGCACACCTATGAGGCTTTTGTGCTGACCCCAACAAAAGACCAGGAAGGCTGGCAGATGGTACCTATGAAGGCAAAAAGAAGATCGGCATCCCGCCCTGCTCCGGGAGTCTGAATTCATGGCGTAACGCCCCAGCCAGCTCCACCTACTGTAACCCCAGTCTGGCACGATACGGCCCCTCGAATGGTCATCAGGAGGCCAACCGATAATAAGAAGAAGCAAGCCCTAATGCGGGTACATCAAGAAGTCAGCCCAGTAGTCAAACGGCTGCAAAAGATTATAAATGGGTTAGATGAATATGAACAACCCAAGCTCCAGCCAGTGTAGCTAAAAGAATATGTCCCTTGGGAACATCTAGAGTCCCTCGGGATAGAGCAAGAAGCTGAAGATCAATTTTGGGGAGGGATTGCCCTAAAAGATGCTCCATACAGGCAAATGACGGCTGAGAAAAGAAAGAAAAAGAAGAAATCAAAGAACAAAAAGAAAGGTAGCACCGTCTCCTGCAACACTTTGTCGGCTTTGTTTAGCATGGCCCAAAGCTTTGAAGAAGGTGATGAAGAAATTTATTTTACGCCGGCTGAAGCAAACTAGGCCGAAACTTTCACCTCCCAACATGCCACTAGGTCTAGGAGGAAGTGGGGATGTCTGCCCCCGGCTAACCACAATATCATGTTTAGGGGTGAACGACCGTACCAAATCCTTGCACCTGAAGTAAAAGGCGCCAGAGTCCCACCTCCATCGGACCTTTACCCAGAAGATAGAAGCAGCCAAGAAGTCCCCTCGTTCGCTAAGTTTTTGCTGGCAAAGAAGGGTAAGCAGCCATGCCAGCAGACCAAGTCAAAGGACAAGAATACCTCCACCCAGGCCTCGGGTGTGCTATCTCCAGCGGATGAAAGTGGCGAGGGCATCGCCCCTGTTACCAAATCCATCCAAATAAAAGAACCAGCTGAGCAGATGTGCCGAGATCAGATGACTCCTGAAGAAGAAGATAGACCGTCTGCCGAGCTAACTGCTCCGACAACAGGCTACAACAAGCACAATAAAGCTGAAGAACCAAGACTGGCCAATGTAAGAGCCGGCGCTCGGATTTTGAAGCAACTGAAAAGAATTCCAGCAAGATTCGATGTATGGAAGATACTTGCCCTAGATGAAGAAACTAGGCAGGCCGTCATTGCAGCCTTGTAAACCCCGGTGCGCTTCGAGAGCTGCTTTGTCGAGATGTGTTCCAAAGCGGCTGTTACATTTACCGATGAGGATATGCTCCTGCCAATGGCCAACCATAATAGACCCCTATACATGAAGGGGCAATTAAATGGCCAGCCCATAAATAGAATTCTAATTGACCCAGGGGCAGCGGTCAATATACTCCCTTACCGGGTCTATCAGAAGCATTACTTCAATGTGCACTTGATCAAAGTCAGGGATATGAAGATTGTTGGGTTCAACCAGAAATTTGAAGTCCCCATGGGTGTGGCAGAGTTCGAGCTTTCATTAGCAGACCTCACCACTAAGGTGCATGTCATGCCCCGAGATATGCAGCGTAATTAAGTGGAGAACACGAACAACCAGCAAATAAGCCTCAAGCTAGAATGACAATAAGAGCGCAACATTCACACAGAAAAAGAGTGAACACAACATATACTCCAAAACTTCAACTTTATTAAATAACAATGATCAAAGGTTTACAATTGACACTTGACTCTCTTTAACGCAACCAGACTCAAGAAAAGGAAAATTACATCATCACGACTCTAAATTACACAAGACACTCATGACACTTGTTGGACCCCTAGGTGAGTTTGATGATTTAGTTTTAATATTGACAAAACTTGTGTGCATGCTTGTGTGCATGTGGTATGCAAAACATCCATTGAAGAATGTTTGATCATCAAGGATCTTATGCAAAATATGATAACCTTGCTTTGCAGGACTGAAATCGATGGTGAATATCCTTCTGAAGTCAAAGGATTGAATGAACAAGTACTTTGTCATCCACAACACAAAATAGGTTGAAAATCCCATACAATGTTCATCAAAAGGGAATGGTAAGACTTAAGATTGCAAAATCCTTCACTGGGTTTGTAAAGGTAACTAATGCTCACACTTGTGCATTAATGGAAAGCCATGGGTGTTTGGTGATTAGGTATAACATTTGTGATTGCAAAGGTCATTCCATGCATATCCTTCATGAGATTTTGAGCTTGCATGTTGATTAATCATTTCTTGTGATGATTGGTAGAAATTGGCCATTTTGGTTCTCACACCTTATTCATATTCATGGTCATAGGACACTCATGTTAGGTGTGTCATCTTAGCCTTCAAAGGGCTCTCTTGCATTTTCTTTAAGGGGTTTTAAAAGATGGAAACAAGTTTAAGGTTTTGAAACAAACATTGGTCGTGTTTTGACACATTGAGCATTCATGCTAATTAAACATTTGGTTGTTTGATCCTTGGTTTGATTGGCAAAAATGTGATGTGAATTGGTTTCAAAGTGGCCAAATGTTTCTTTTCATATTGGGGTCTTATGTATATACATCATGCATTTAAATTCTTGGTGTTAACCCTTTAATTTTCACAAAATCTGGGATTTACTAAACTTCGGTCGACCGACCCAGTAGCTTAGGATGATCGAATTTCCCACCGTTGCTGGAATCAAACCCTGAGAAACTTTGGTCGACCGAACCCCTGGCTTAGGTCGACCGAAATTTACAGAGCTCCCTATAAAAATCTCTGAAAAACTTTGGTCAACCGATCCTTTCGACCGGTTGACCGAATATGGCGAGCGGACCCGTTTTGTTGTTTTCAAAATCCAATTAAACTAGATCTATTTTGGCTCAAATTTGACACTCTTACCCCTAGGGCATACATACATATGTTAGATACATTATGAAGGGGTTTTAGCATGGGTTTAATGGTCTTTTCCTTATTCTATCATGGGTGTATAAATAAGCTACAAATTTGGGAGAAATTCTCCAAGTCTTATTGTTCTATCTATCTTGTAGGAGAAGAAAGGGAAGAAGGAGAGGAGCTGAGGAAGGATTCAATATTTCATCTACTTCCATACATTTCTAGAGATCTTGATTGAAGAAACAAAGAAGCTGATCGAGAAGAGGAACGAGTGGACGTACTCATCGTCGGCATCCGGCTACCCTCCGACCCAAGGATTAGAGAAGATCATCTACAACCCTTTCTACTCATGGGGATTTATTTCTACACCTTGTTTACATCTATTTCAGTCATTTACTTCTGATCTATGAGCTTGTATTGATCATATCCTAATTTTTTGAACTTGGACTCTGTCAGTGTGTCGACCGTCTGCGAACGGTTGTGGTGATATTGTGCCGCGGATGTTGCAGTTTGTGTGTGTGTGTGTGTGTCTTGATCCCTCGTGGATCATGTAGGAGACGACGGCTCCGTGTTTCTGGAGCGAAAGCTCCGTGCATTTCATTTGAAGCGAGTGGATCCTCATCGGTTTGGTGGGGGGTTGATGTAGGGAGCCCGTCATGGTCCCGAACCACCTAAAAATCTGTCTCGCATCTGTGTGTTTGTGGTTTGCATGATTATTATTCTTATCTTGATCGTGTGAGAACGAAGAGGTTGAGAGAACTAGTTTGATAATTTCATCTGTTCATTTCTTGTGTTGATAGTTAATATTATTCCGCTATGAAAAATTTAAAAACTATCATTTCAATTTTTGAGGGGACAATTCAACCCCCCTTCTTCTCCAATCGTGCATCTAGGGGACAACAATCTGGTATCAGAGCGGGTCTCTTATTTTTAGGACAACCTCACGGTTGTAGAGCAAAGATCCTTTGCTATGGCCAACAAGGGAATAATCCCCGAGGGACATTCGATACATCGACCACCCATCTTTAATGGGACTAACTATCCCTATTAGAAGAACATAATGACTATGTTCATGTGAGCACAGGATTATGACACGTGGAAAGTCATAAATAAAGGTCCTTATGTTTTACCTTCGAATGAGGATGAATGGGAAGAAGAGCATATTAAGAAATCATGTGTGAACTTTAAAGCTATGAACGTTATTCAGTGCGCGATACATCCTAACGAATATTCATGCATATCTATGTGTTCATCTGCGCAGGAAATGTGGAATAAATTGAAGATGATTTATGAAGGTACTTCAGAAGTACGGGAGACTAAAGCAAACTTGTTGGTTTGGGAGTATGAGCTATTTGTAATGAAGCCCGAGGAGAATATAATGCAAATGTATGCAAGGCTAAGCGAGATCACAAACAACTTAGAAGTCTTGGGAAAAGAATATTCAAATCAAGATTTAGTTAGAAAGGTGTTACGGTCCCTCACACCTCTGTGGCACACAAAGGCAACTGTTATAAAAGATTCAAAGGATCTCACCACACTCAATGTAGATGAGTTGATCGGGTCGCTAATGACTTACGAAATCAACATCATGAAGCCAGCTGAGGAGGAAAGCAAGAAGAAGAAATTGATTGCACTGAAAGCTAATCCAGGATCATCTGAAGAGAGTGATGCAAACTCATCTATGGACAGTGATGAAGAAGAGTTGATGGCTTTAGTCACAAGGAGAGCCAGAAAGTACTTTAGAAGGGCAAGACGAAAATGAAATTTTCGAGGAGATTCTTGGGAAGAAACACCATCAAGAAAGGAGAGCCGAGCAAGAAAGATGAGATAATTTGTTATGAGTGTAAGAAGCCCGGCCATATGAGGGGTCAATGCCCCGAGCTCCAGAAGAAGCTGAAAAAGAACAAGCCAAAGAAAGGAAAAGCAATGAAAGCTACATGGAGTGATGAGGATTCGGATAGTTCAAAATCCGAAGGCGACAAGGATGAACTGGACGAGCTAGTACAGAATTTCTGTTTGATGGCGGATGAGGAACACTCTGAGATAAATTCTGATTCTGAAAACCTTACTGTTGAACAATGGCATCTAGCTTATGCTGAGTTATACCAGAAGTATAGGATGTCTAAAACTGATGTCAAAAATTTGAAAAAGAAATTTCATGATTTGATTAGCTCTACCAATCCATGTGTTAGGTGTAGTTTTTATGAAATGTAAATTGAAAAATTCAAAGAAGATAAAGAAGATTTTCAATCTAAAATGACTTTGTATGAAGATGAACTAGCATGCTTGGAAGCTGAAAAATAGAATGCTTGAAAATGTGGACAACTTGAAAACCGAAAATGAAAAATTGGTTAAGGAGTTGGATGAATTCAAATTGAGACTGAATGAGCGTGAAAAATCAAAGAGAGAATTAGAAACCAACTTCGAAACCATGAATGATGAACTAAAGAGATTGAAAGAAGTTGTCCAAAAGGAATTGAAAGGAAAAGAGAAAATGGTTGAACATGGTGAGACTAGCAATGGAAAGGCTAGAAATGAGAGAATTGATGTGGGACACTCACCCACAAAGAAAAACTCATTTGTGAAAAATAAAGTTCAAAAACCATTTGACTCATATGGCTATAATCGTGTTGACACATGCATGAACTCTTATGTTGATAAATCATATATGCATAGGAGTCGGTTTAGAAAGCCAAATGTTACTTGCTTTTATTGTGGAATGTTCAGCCACTCGATGTATGTGTGTGATCTAATGAGGGCCAATGATGAATATTTTGAAAAGAGAAATAGGATGCATTTTGCTCAAGGTAGAACTAACACTTCGGGACCCAAGCTTGCTTGGGTACCTAAATCAACTTCAGATTTGATTTGATTGTACAGGTCTGTTTAAGAGCCAAGTGGAACAAGTGGTACCTGGACAGTAGATACTCCAGACACACGACGGGAAATAAGGAACTCTTTTCAGACCTGAAGGAAAAGGATGGTGGATTGGTCACCTTTGGCGGGAATGACAGAGGTAAAATTATGGGAATTGGACGAATAGGTAAGGATTCGAACCAATCCATTGAAGATGTCTTACTTGTGAATGGTTTAAATCACAGTTTGCTTAGTATTAGTCAACTTTGTGACAAAGGTCACAAAGTCATTTTTGAAAACACACACTGCTCAATTGTAGATAAAGATACACATGAAATAAAATTCATTGGTCTTAGAGATGGAAATATTTACTCTATTGATCTTGAAAATTTTCCAAAAGAAAATCTTTGTTTAGTTGCTAATAAGTCAGATGATGCTTGGTTATGGCATCGACGACTTGGTCATGCGATTTTTAGTGTTCTTTCTAAACTGTATAGAAAAGAATTGGTAAGAGGTTTACCAAAACTGAATTTTGATGTACATAAAATTTGTGATGCATGTGCTATGGGGAAACAGACTAGGGTGTCTTTTAAATTCAAAAATATTGTCACCACCACTCGACCCCTTGAACTCCTTCATCTAGATTTATTTGGTCCCACTAGGACACACAGTCTTGGAGGAAAACTTTATGGGTTTGTTATTGTACATGATTACTCAAGATTCACTTGGGTATTATTTTTAACCCATAAGAATGATGCCTTGCAGGAGTTCGAAGATCTTTCTAGGAATTTACAAACTGATAAGGGCTATCAAATCAAAGCTATTCGGAGTGATCATGGAAGAGAATTTGATAACCATGACTTTGATGATTTTTGCAGGAAACATGGGTTTTTACACAACTTCTCAGCACCTAGAACCCCACAACAAAACAGAGTCCTGGAAAGAAAGAATAGGACGCTCGTGGAGATGGCGAGAACAATGCTTGCGGAAAATGGCTTACCAAGGTACTTTTGGGCCGACGCGGTGAGCACGGCTTGTCACATCATCAATCGAGCCATGGTAAGACCTATACTCAAGAAAACTCCATATGAGCTGTATAAAGGTAAGAAGCCGAATATTGTATATCTTAAACATTTTGGTTCTACATGCTTTATTTTGAACAACTCTAAAGATAATTTGGAGAAGTTTACCGCAAAGAGTGATAGAGGTATATTTCTTGGATATTCTTCATCATCTAGAGCATATCGAGTATATAACCTACGTACTCTTGTGATAGAGGAAAACCCTCAAGTGATCATTGATGAATACACTTTGAGGTTGTCTGACAAAGATAATCATTTTATTGATGTAGGGCATGAAGATGGAGAAGAAAAGAAAGACAAGGAAAATCAAGACGTGGATCAAGCGGAGTCGAGCAACAAAAATGATAAAGCTCCAACCCAAAATAAAGATCTCCCTAAGCAATGGATGTTCCACAAGGACCACCCACAAGACAATGTTGTAGGAGACGTGGAACAAGGCATAAGAACAAGGGCTTCAATCAGGGAAGTAGAACAATTCGATAATCTTGCATTACTTTCTGATATTAAGCCTAAATCTGTAGATGAGGCATTAAATGACAATTTCTGGATCTTGGCTATGCAAGAGGAATTAAACCAATTCCAAAGGAATGAGGTGTGGTTTCTTGTGCCTAGACCTAAGAATCACCTGGTGATTGCAACTAAGTGGACTTTTCGAAACAAACTTAGTGATCCAGGGGTGGTGATTAGGAACAAAGCTCGGCTTGTAGCCCGAGGCTATAGTCAGGAATTAGGAATTGATTTTGATGAATCATTTGCACCCGTCGATAGGCTTGAAGCGGTTAGAATATTACTTACCTTTGCATGCTCTAGGAATATTAAACATTTTCCAATGGACGTTAAAAGTGCATTCTTGAATGGTGTAGTGAAAGAAGACATCTATGTTGAGCAGCCACCGGACTTTGAAGATGAGAAGAACCCAGACCATGTGTACAAACTTGACAAAGCGTTGTATGGTCTGAAGCAAGCCCCACGTGCTTGGTATGAAAGGTTAAGTACATTCCTTTCGAAAAATGGCTTCAAAAGAGATAATATCAATCAAACCCTTTTCATGAAGAGCGACAATGAACAAATGCTTATTGTTCAGGTATACGTTGATGACATTATCTTTGGAGCCACTTCTGATTCATTAAATAGTGATTTTGTTAAATTGATGTAGGGGGAGTTTGAGATGAGTTTGATGGGGGAGTTAACCTTCTTCTTGGGTTTGCAAGTGAAGAAACAAAAAGATGGAATTTTCATAAATCAAAGGAAATACACAAAGGAGCTCATCAAGAAATTCAAGTTCGACAATGCGAAGCCACAAAACACACCAATGTCAACAAATGTCAAATTGAAGAAGGATGAACAAGATAAGTCCGTCGATCAGAAACTCTTTCGTGGAATGATTGGTTCTTTGTTGTACTTGACTACTAGTAGGCCAGATATTATGCTTAGTGTTTGCATGTGTGCTAGATTTCAATCCGATCCGAGAAATTCACACATGTTAGCAGTCAAAAGAATTTTCAGATATTTGTTTGGCACATCGGATCTTGGTCTTTGGTTTCCACGTAGTTACAGTTTTGATTTGGTAGCTTACAAGGATTTCGATTATGCTGGGTGTTTAGTGGATCGTAAGAGCACGAGCGGGTACTGCCAATTTCTTGGAGGTTGCATGGTCTCAAGGGCCTCTAGGAAATAAAATATTGTGGCATTGTCAACTGTTGAAGCTGAGTACATGGCGGCAGGCAGTTGTGTAGCCCAACTGCTTTGGATCCAACAACAGTTAGTTGATTTTGGCATTTCTTTGAATAACACACCCATTCTTTGTGATAATACTTTTGTAATATTAGGCTTGAATAAACACTTTTGCTTATTTTGTAAGTAACATTTCAGATTTTCATATATTCAACTTCATGGTTAAATTGCATATATCTTTGCATACTTGTGAATAGGAATAATTCTTCATCATCTTTTCATTCACTTTCATATGCTTGTATATACTTGACATACTTACTTGTTTGAATACCATGATTCTTCGATATCACAAATCTTGAGTTGTGGAAGGGTGGATAAACCAAGGGTATCTCAAAAAAGGTAGTTCATTGCTCATTGCCACTCATTTCACTCTTGGGTATTATTGTGATGAATGTGCATCTTAAATTTGTTCTTATCATGGTTTATGCAGTGCCTCTAGCATATGCATGCACTACCTTTTTTGATTATACTTCATGTGACACAATTTGACTTTAAATCTACTGTTCACTTGTTATCCCTTTACCCCATTGAGGGGGAGTTATAGATATTTACATGCTTACTTGACTTTCATGCTTGCTTCCTTGGTTGCTTGCATGAATAATTTCATACACATCTCTAGATCATACATGTTCATAGTAGAATTAATAACCCCGTTGTCAGTCATTTTTTTGTTGATGACAAAAAGGGGGAGGAACAGAGTGTGCTTATTTTCATATCTTTAGATTTTAGTTTCAATTTTCATATATGTTCATATGCATAGATTTTCAGAATTCAGGTTACAAAATTCTAAGTTCTCATAAATGTTTATATGCATAGCTTTTGCATGTTCTTTCAAATCTCAAAGAGCATATTCACTGCCCTTCACTCAAACTATTTTGAACCATGCACAAACACATGTTTTCGGTTTTTATCAAATTTCGGGCACACAACGCATGTTTTGTCATCATTAAAAAGGGGGAGATTGTTGGACCCCTAGGTGAGTTTGTTGATTCAGTTTTAATGTTGATAAAACTTGTGTGCATGCTTGTGTGCATGTGGTATGCAAAACATCCATTGAAGAATGTTTGATCATCAAGGATCTTATGCAAAATATGATAACCTTGCTTTGCAGGACTGAAATCTATGGTGACTATCCTTCTGAAGTCAAACGATTGAATGAACAAGTACTTTGTCATCCACAACACAAAACAGGTTGAAAATCCCATACAATGTTCATCAAAAGGGAATCGTGTAACGCCCCGGATTTTTTGGATCATTTTTGTGGGTCTCGGTGTATATTCTGTGCTTTACATGTGTTTTTCCCTGATGTGCCTTCGGAACACTGTGCAGTGTGAATCGTTGCGTTCTTCGACGCTGGGATAGTACCAGTGCATTGTGCTCTTCCCGAGGATCGTAGAGGTGATTTTTTGTATTTTTCTGAATTTCTGGAATTTTTAGGTTTTCTATATATATTAACCTCCTTCCCTCTCTCTCCCCATTCTCTCTTTCTCACTCTCTCTCATCTCTTTCTCTCCCCCTCTCCCCGGGGGGCCGACGGTGGTGGAAGAGGGCGAGGCGGCGATGGTGGCAGGCCGAGGAGTGCGAGGACTGGTCGAGGATCGAGGCGTGGTGGCGCGGTGAAGCCGGTTCGTGAGCATGGGGCACCAGCAAGGGTTCAACGGTGTTTTCTTCGTGGATCAACGTCCACGGCACGTCGAATCTTCGGAGGAGGTAGGGAGATGGACTCCCAGCTCGTGTACTTCATTTCCCGTGAGTTTTGTAGGCCGTGGTGAGCCGAGTGGGCTTATTTGAGCATTTTGGAGAAAATCCATATTTTTGGGGAGTGAGCCAGATCTAGAGTTTTGATCATGTTTTTGGGGTTTAATTGGGTCCTCTCGGTGCTAGAGAGGTTGGGGACTAGTTTCCCCTTTGTTTCCCCATCATCGGGTGATGATCGGGGCGTGGATGGTCATTTTTGGGATTTCCCGTCGGTTTCATGCTCGGGACGTGCTAGCGGTCGTTCCAGTGACCGCTACACTCCCTTGGCGGTCTCAGGGAGACCGCTAGGTGATTTGAAACATTGGTTACCCTTAGCGGTCTTCTTGAGATCGCTAGGGTCAGGGTGGCGGTCACGCGATAGACCGCTACCCTTGGGCTAGCGGTCGTCATGTGACCATTTTCCCCGTTTGTCCGCGTTTTGGTCAGTCGAGGTCGGTGGGGTAGCGGTCTCGCGACTGACCGCTAGGCTACGCCTAGTGGTCGGGTGGACGACCGCCACCTTCCTTGGCGGTCCGGGAGCGACCGCTAGGGGTCCGTGAGTTCCAGTGTGCTTGGCGGTCCCGGGGTAGACCGCTAATCTTTCTTTAGCGGTCCAGGGGTAGACTGCTAGGATTCCTGGCGGTCCAGAGGTAGACCGCTAGGCCATTCTTCATGTTCGCCGTGTCCGTTTTGTGTGTGTTGGTCTCCGATCGACCCGGTTGTGACCCAGCAGTTGACCTTCAGCCTCGTGGATGTTCCGGACACCCCGTGGGTTCTGTGTCTGTGTTTCTGGGTGTTTGGAGGTAACGTGTTATCTCGTTTAGCATGCCCATTGGTTTGGTGGGTCCGGGTGACCCCATGTGTTTCGGGCTTCTGTGTTCTCACTAGAACGAGTCACTGTGTGTCAGTATGAGTGCGGTGGGGTTTCCCCGCATGGCGTGGGTTTCACCGGAAAGTGTTTTTCGTGTAGGCCAAGCGTGTGGCCTTGGACTGTGAGTCCATTCTCCCAGCCTGGGGCTGGAGGTTTCTTAGTTCCCTTTGTGAGGGAATGGTTTCGACGGTTGTGAACTGCCTAGTGAGTCATAGTGTCGTGGTTTCAGACCTAGGGATGAGGCTAGATTGACGGTGTTGTGCCGTCACGTGCGACAGTCTTGACCCGAGTCTTATGACTCAAGGACCGTTGGATTTAATAGGTATAGTGAGCTGTCCAGAGTCTGGTGGCATCGTGCCACATGTTACTCCGTGTTACTCATGATGGGTGCGTGAGTGGCTTTCGCGTTCATGTTTAGTGACCTCCCACTGGTCGTAGCCTTCTTACGGCACGCGTGTGCTGACCCACCAGGGAGTGGTGGTGTAGCAACCCTGATAAAATATTAATAATAATAAAGATTTTGAAAATAAATCAAATAATTAGATAAATAAAACAATATAAAATAACGCCTCGGATCAAGGCGCTATTTAAATTATAAACGCCTCTAGTTAAGGCGTGACTCAAGAAGTGACGCCCTCACCAAACGGCGTCAAATTCCAACGTCAAAAAGGGTAAGGCCAAGAAACGCCCCTAGCTTGGGCATGTTTTAAAATAAAGAACGCCTTCATATCAGGCACTTCTTAAGAAACGACCTGAACCAGGTCGTCAATTCAGGAATCGACGCCCTGACCTAGGTCGTTAATTCCATTCGAGTTCCGTTCGACACCAGAGCTTATCCAGGGAAGGATTATGTTAATCTAGTAAGTATATACTAGGGTAAGGACTCTATATTGGAAGCATTACTTCCACTAGAACACTAACTCTAATAAGACACCCAAAATCCTATAAATACCTTTGATCACCCAAGCCCTAAAACCATTTGATCGATCCTCTCTGCTACGGTATGATGAAGAACAGTAAGTTTTCCTTGTAGTTCCCTTTCCCTAATACGGGAAGAATATTGATTATTTTTCCTCTTCCTCTATTACAGGTTGAAGAAACCTTGACGTCGTGAAGAACAACAGTGAGTTCTTCTTCCCCTACCTTTCATTTTTCATCAAAGCTTTTGACCCTTCCTCTTCCTTTCTTCTGCAGGTTGCCTGCAACCGGAGGAAGCTTGGGTATAACGGGAAGAACGATTGTTCTTCATCAACATCCTCTAAATCTTCTTCTTCTTCCAGAAATCAAGGCTCTATTGCAAACAGAGTTCATTTTCTGTCAGAATAGAATTCATCTTCTATTCAAAACCTTCGTCCGTTCATCAGATTATCATCATTAAAGGTAGGATTTTCTCAAGTCACTGTAGCCCAAATAAAATAATTTAAGATATATGTATATTAGCATGACATGCATACGGTTTATTATAGTTTTAATACGTTTTTCTGTAATATTTTGAAAGAGACGCCCCTGTCAAGGGCGCTATTTTACAAGACACGACCCTGACCAGGTCGTCAATTCTAGATTTGACGCCCTGAACACAGGCGTTAATTCCATGAAATTACCTGAAATTAATAATCGTTCACGGTTTAAAAATTCATTTTATATGGAATATCAAAACTAATATATTGCATGACTCTACCTGTGAATTCCTGCCAATTTTCCTGTCATGATGATATGATTGTTATCCTGAAATTTATTTCTTCCTGTTCATGATAATTTCTGAAATTTCTTGAATTCACGACCTAGCCTAGGTCGTTTTCCATGTGCTAACGCCCCATCATAGGGCGTGAATTGAAAATTAATGCCCCTTCATAGGGCGCGTTTCTGTTAAAATCCCGAACAATATATTCTGTAAAAATAAGAATTTAATGATTAACGCCCCTGCCAAGGGCGCGTTTTTTGATAATTTCCGAAAATAAATATGTTCTGTAAAATATTGTAAATAAAAAGACGCCTGCTACTGTAGTCGTCTCATTGCAAAGAAATGCCCCTGTCCAGGGCGCGTTTTAGATAAATTTCTGAATTATTGAAAATTCTGCCAAAATGGAAACATATGTAAACGCCCCTCTATTAGGCGTTAATTACTTGAGAAACGACTTTACCTAAGTCGTTATTTTCTGTAAACTGATATTTTTATCCTGATTCTGTTAACCGTTGGTTTCGTATGTTATATAATATATATATCGGCACTATTCTCCATTCCGTGAGTATAGTCCCACGTTTCGCGATTATTTTATCGATCACACTCAATTCTCATTGACATACAAGCTCTCTATTGGACATTCCGTTCCTTTGGACTAGCGAGTTAGTCATAGAGACCTCCGTAAGACTCCTCGTAGCCTTGGATTCCCTCAAGGCCGACTGAGCTGGTTGTACCCTAAAAACCCATTACACGATCTTTGCCATGTCACTCTAAAGAAACATGGGATACCGGCCCTTATGATTATACAAAGAGTATATCATAAGAAATTCTTAATGGGATGATGATATCATGCCATATCATGTCATTCTTGTAAACCTCAATTCTATGATAAGAATGAGGGTATCTTACCTTTGATATACTGTTCATGTGGACCTCAATTCTATATAAAGAATGTCCATATTGATTTGTCATGGTACCCAAGTTAAGGGAACCTAATTCTACCTAGTTTTATCGATATCGTGATTATACCGTTATTATCGCCATTCTATGTCCTTTGTCATATTTTTGGACTCCATTCTGTCAAAGTTGTCATACGTGTCTACAAGCTTGATTATTGAAATTCTATGTTGGCTATAAACAAGAGTGGATGTCAAAATACATGATAAATGCCTGCGCATATAGGGCCCGATCTGGTCCTAGGAGGAGCACCCGAAAGTACTTGTGCCCATAGGAGTTAAAATGATAAGGTATCTGGCATTATACCGAGTGCATGACTAGCTTGATTGGACATTCCACACAAAATCTTGTACTTGAATCGTACTTGACTTGACATGAAATGCGTGGCCCGAAAAAGGGTAATTTGCTTGCTTGATACATGATAGCCAAAATTCTTGACATGACTTGTTAAATGTACTTGCTTGAATATCTTGAGTATCTTGTTGAAAGTTCATGATTAGTTCATCTTATTCTTGATATTACATTCTCTCTATCTTGTCGTTTTATGCGAGCATGCATAGCTTTATTGCATTCATGAAAGATGTAATTACTTAAACCCCTTTGCTAGTACTTGAGATATAATTTCCTACTGAGCGTTCGCTCATTCCGTTTGTCCCTTACTTTTCAGGTAAGTCCGACGATGATGGAAGTCAATCGGATGGGAATGGTCAAGAGTGAAAGTGATAGAGCTGCTCAAGTGTCATCTAGTCTTTTCTATAGTTTCTTGAGTCAAATGTGTATTCTTTTCCTTTTTTATTAAACAGAGTATTGGAATTGTAATAGTCTATTATGAAATAAAGGATTGGGTTATCTTGCTATTTTGCGCATCTCTGTCTTTGTGTCGAATACACGACCACTCTGATTGACATGATTGATATAAACTCGTCACGCGTCTCCGGGTATCTTCCGCGCTCGGGGCGTGACAGGTGGAGCGGCTTACCCGAGAGAGATGGTTTTTAGGCTGGTTACCGTAGGGCCCCCACGCGTAGCCTGAGTCCGAACATCGGGGGAAGAACCAGCTAGAGGACAGACCTAGGGTGTATGGTCTGTGTGTGCACACTTGGCTGAGGGCGTCGGGCACACGCTGGAAAGCGTGACCTCAGTTAGTCCTTATTTCGTGTTCCTAGTTACAGTACGGTGTCTCAATCTTCGCCTGGGGCGTTGTAGGGAGACACCTGAGGTTGCGGACTAAGTCGTCAGTGGACGCATCCAGCCTTACTTCTGGTAGGCAGGTACTTATGTCACGTGACGTGAGTTTCCTCGTGAGTCGAGTTCCACTTCACGTCTACAAGAAGTGATTTGGCGTGGAGTTCCGAGGGTTTTCCCGATGCCGAGGTCTAGGGGTTCCAGTGGGCGTCACCGAGGGCTTTCCCCAAGACAGTGTTGAGTTCCCGACAGCATGGTCATTTTCCTAGTAGCGTGACTAGGGTGGTTTGTTGTCTGGTGGTCCCCTGATCGTGAGATCAGGGACTGTTTCCACGTACAGTAGGAGTAGCTGTAGTGTCGAGTTTTACCGGCCACCGGTTCGCTATTCTCGCTGTAGTTGTAGCTGTTTTCCTTTCCGCTACCGCCATGTTCTCGGTTAGGGTTCCGCGGGACCCCTACTGAGCTAGTGATAGGAAGCTCACCCCTAGTTTTCAGGTGCGGCGATTCTTCCTAGGGGTATGAGGGCGTTGCGTGCAGATTCTTAGTTGCCAGCTCGTTGGGCCGAGTGTCCACTCAGTATCTGATACGTTTTACTGCTTTAGACTGTACTTCTGTTGGACTGGACTCTGTCGTAGTTAGTTTGTTTATTTCTGTTAATTGTTGAATTATCCTACTTTATTTCCTATTTCTTTGTGCCTCCCCACTCCTTTTTAGCCCTTCCGAGCTTCGACTCGTGGGCGGTGGGCCAAGATTCGAATGGTATCGGGTTCCTTTCCCGGTATTCGGATCTTGGGTCGCTACAAATGGTAAAACTTAATATTGTAAAATCCTTCACTGGGTTTGTAAAGGTAACTAATGCTCACACTTGTGCATTAATCGAAAGCCATGGGTGTTTGGTGATTAGGTATAACATTTATGATTGCAAAGGTCATTCCATGCATATCCTTCATGAGATTTTGAGCTTGCATGTTGATTAATCATTTCTTGTGATGATCGGTAGAAATTGGCCATTTTGGTTCTCACACCTTGTTCATATTCATGGTCATAGGACACTCATGTTTGGTGTGTCATCTTAGCCTTCAAAGGGCTCTCTTGCATATTCTTTAAGGGGTTTTAAAAGATGGAAACATGTTTAAGGTTTTGAAACAAACATTGGTCATGTTTTGACATCACATTGAGCATTCATGTTAATTAAACATTAGGTTGTTTGATCCTTGGTTTGATTGGAAAAAATGTTGATGTGAATTGGTTTCAAAGTGGTCAAGTGTTTCTTTTCATATTGGGGTCTTATGTATATACATCATGCATTTAAATGCTTTTAAACCCTTGGTGTTAACCCTTTAATTTTCACAAAATCTGGGATTTACTGAACTTCGGTCGACCGACCCAGTAGCTTAGGTCGACCAAATTTCCCAGCATTGCTGGAATCAGACCCTGAGAAAGTTCGGTCGACCGAACCCTTGGCTTAGGTCGACCGAAATTCCTAGAGCTCCCTGTAAAAATCTCTGAAAAACTTTGGTCGACCGATCCTTTCGACCGGTCGACCGAATACGGCTAGCGGACCCATTTTATTGTGTTTGAAACCCAATTAAACTAGATCCGTTTTGGCTTGAATTTGACACTTTTACCAGTAGGGCATACATACATATGTTAGATACATTATGAATGGGTTTTAGCATGAGTTTAATGGTATTTTTCTTATTCTATCATCGGTGTATAAATAAGCTGCGAATTTGGGAGAAATTCTCCAAGTCTTATTGTTCTATCTATCTTGCATGAGAAGAAAGGGAAGGAGAGGAGCTGAGGAAAGATTCAAGATTTCATCTACTTCCATACATTTTTGGAGATCTTGATTGAAGAAACAAAGAAGCGGATCGACAAGAGGAACGCATGGATGTTCTCATCGTCGGCATCCGGCTACCCTCCGACCCAAGGATTAGAGAAGATCATCTACATCCCTTTATACTCATGGGGATTTATTTTTACACCTTATTTACATCTATTTCAATCATTTACTTCTGGTCTATGAGCTTTTATTGATCATATCCTTATTTACTGAACTTGGACTCTCTCAGTGTGTCGACCGTCTGCGAACGGTTGTGGTGATATTATGCCGCGGGTGTTGCGGTTTGTGTGTGTGTGTGTCTTGATCCCTCATGGATCGTGTAAGAGACGACATCTCCATGTTTCTGGAGCAGAAGCTCTGTGCGCTTCATTTGAAGCAAGTGGATCCTCACCGGTTTGGTGAGGGGTGGACGTAGGGAGCCCATCGTGGTCCCGAACCACCTAAAAATCTTTCTCGCATCTATGTGTTCATGGTTTGCATGATTATTATTCTTGTCTTGATCGTGTGAGAACGGAGAGGTTGAGAGAACTAGTTTGATAATTTCATCCGTTCATTTCTTGTGTTGATAGTTAATATTATTCCGCTGTGAAAAATTTAAAAACTATCATTTCAATTTTTGAGGGCACAATTCTACCCTCCTTCTTGTCCAATCATGCATCTAGCGGACAACAACACTTCTAGGGCTTCACTTGTCTTTTACTCACTCTCGGACTCGCCACTTGAAAATTCTGATTCTAACTAGCTAGAGTTTCCTAAAAAAGATTGAAAAGTAGGGAATGAGCGTACTCGCCCAGTAGGTATCTTCGTATCAACATGATGGCAATGTTAAAGTAGTTAACATTTTAGCTCTAGAGGGTATGGCAATGAAATAAGATGCGATAAAACATGCAAATAAAAACCAACGAAACATCAAGTAGCAAGATAAGTGTAGAGACATGAGATTTCAAGTAAATATGAGAGTATGATCAATCAAGATTATAATCTGGCCTTTCAATAATGAGAATGTACTATCATGTAATGAGAAAGTCATGTAACTAGAATGTACTTTAACAAGCATGTAAATATCATGAGATTGCCTCGTGGATTTCACCCGTTTATGAAAAAAAGTACTCACAGTGCAATGCGACGTCAATGTTCATCATACCACATGTTTTATAGTATGTTTCCGGCCATCTACCGAGGGGGCTAGCGTGGAGCCCTTGGACACCGTACGTGCCCACCCTTGCATCTTCAAGTTATAAATCAAGCTACTTCCATGAGATATAATAATAATGTCGGCCAATAATATCAAGTTCAAACAATAGTTTCATGGCAACAAAATCAAGGTAAGAATGCACCAAAATGAACATGAGATCAAGATGGATTTAATAAGAATATTATGCCACGGAGGAATTCTGACAATATAATGGTACATTAATCAATTACCATAGTTCATTAGTGATTTAATGAATAAGATTTGGGCTCCAGATAATCAAAAGATCACCTGAGAACATAGTAATCAAACCTTGGGTCAGACCTCGGGTTGGACACAACCTGATAGAACGCAGTTCAATGAGGACCGCTATCAGGAGCTCGCGATCGAGTGCAAGCCACGATCAGGTGGAGTCGACGCAGGAAAGGAGCTAGGTCAATGCAATGAAATGCTAGAATAACGTGGTTTAGAGATAGCCGCTACCTTTAGGTAGCGGTCAAGTCCAAGTCGCGATCATGATGGGGTCGACGCATGAAAGAATGCAGGTCGACTCAATAGAGATCTACTGACTGAAACATGGCAGCAGTCATTGACAAATCGCTATCATCAGGTAGCGGTCGTCTGATGGCCGCGATCATGGTAGTTCGCAGAAAACGCGGAAAACACGAAGTGCTCTGTAGACCTTGGGTTTTTAGGGTACAACTAGCTCAGAGTCCTATTGGGAATCCCAGGCTCGCGGAGTCTTATGGAGGCCTTGAAACAAGATAACCTAGTCCGACAGAAGGAATATCCGATGGAGAGGATCTCAAGTCTAAGAGGTGTTCTTATAAAGTGCAAGTGATCTAATAGAAACCATATCGAGGTACACGCTATATGTGAAGTAACAAAACAGAAATAAGGTGAGAAGGGAACACACCAAAGCATAAATCAAAGTGTAGAAACTTGCATAAAAAACTCTTAAATACAAAACTATATGGTTTGGGCAATGAAAATAACATACATGAAAATAAGCTTTTAAAACATGCAACACTAACATGAAGTTATGCCATGATCAGGAAAGGTAATTAACGAACTAAGGCATGTATAATGGCGCAGATATATTGTGGAAATAAACGGGGTTTGATCTAGTTACTGGAACCAGATCGTGGTTGCTAGAGGACCGCTATCAGAAAACCATGGTCTCTGCAAGACTGCTATCTATCTGCATCAGATAGAAGCTAAAATCCAGCGTGCAGAGCCTATTCTGGGGCAATTAATGGATGAAAACTATTTAAAACAGAAAGATAAGATAAGATAGCATGCTTAGCATGAAGTGAATGTATGGACAAGCATGAATTAGATCATAAGTTCCTATCTTTTTATTAGTGTTGCAGGAATAGCATGCCATGAAAAACCTAACTGTGTAGTCATGAAAAAACATAAAATTTTCCGTGTATAATGCATAAAATCGAGCAAGGCTAGAGGGCTTTTACTCCTAACAAGTTGTTTAAGCCAATCAGGAGATAACGTACCTCTAGTATGGTCCCTAAACTTCGAATTTGTCGTCAGAAAGGGTGCTGGTTCCTGCACGTCCTGCGTAGAAAATGCTACTTCCGAGCGCTCTAGCTCCTTAACCTTTTTGATCTCCTAAGATGAAAGTTTGCAGAGGGTTAGAAGACACTAAAGGGAGTAATTAACTCTAAAGGAAGAACTTGAAATAACGATACCATACCTTCGAAACACGCGATCCAAAATTAGGGTTCGCGCAAGATGAACCTGGGCCCTATTTATAGGGAATGACCTAGGGCTGAGGGATTAGGTTGAATTAGGATCCCTATGGGGTGTCAATTTGATCCCCTAAGAGTCCTGGACACGTTTCCTTATTAGCTAGAATCGATTCATGGCGATTGGGTTGATAAAAATCTAATCTTTCCATGGTTTCTACCTTTCGGTTCACGAAACCTAGACGCGGACTTCCCTGGACTGCAACCTCCAGAACGCGGTCGTGCAACTAACCGCGACCTGGTCTGGCTGTTGAAATTTGATTTTTTGTCAAACTCTTCTCTTCCTTATCCCCTATTTATCTAATTCAAATAGGAAAATTACCCTAATACGTCTCTAGGGCTGGGCTTGGGCTTAAAAGGCCTAGAATTTGGTCTTATGGTCTATTTTAAGTGGGCCTAACTCTTTAGTTAATAATTGGGCTTTTAAATTAAAGGCCTTAACCACTAAATCAATTAATTAACCCATTAAGCCTTTAAGACTTGTTAAATACTTAATTAATTCTAAAAAAATCCAAAAATTCTAGATAAATTCCAAAAAAATTTCATGGGTGCTATAGTACAGTTCCATGTCATTAACTCTGACACCTCATACAAGACGCTGCTTGGCCGGCCGTCGCTGCATCAGAACCGGGTGGTACCATCTACCTTACATCAATACATCAAGTACCCCCGGGATGGAAAAGAAGAAAGAATCTTTGCTGATTTACACCCCTTTGAGGTGTTTGAGTGCCATCTACTCGACGCCTCGCTCTACATGGAGAAGCCGAAGCAGACTTCTTAGCCAGCTCAGAATAAAGAAAAGAAGATAGCAGAGACCAGCGACTGGTTTCCTCCACCCCCACCCGATTACGTGGCTTAGCAGGAGGTGTCACACATTGCTGAAGTTGAGGGAGTGCTCAGGGCAATCCCGTCTGATATCTACCCCGAGTCAGAAGTGCCAGAGCTCGAGGATTTGCTGGGTTATGTGAAAGTCCCTCCGGGAATCACAAGACCGCTCACAGATATAGACCGTTCAACAGTTGAATTACTGAAAACCCTCGAGGTTCCCAATCGTGAGGGACAACCTATGATGTTATACACGGCTGGTGAACAGCCGGTGAAAGGGGATGATGATTGTAAACTCCACGAAGAAATTTAGGACTCAGTTGTCCCGATCATGGGGCTGCCCGATATAACCAGCAAGGTGATAAAAATGGCCAGAAGGCAGCACATTCCCTTCTACCAAGCTGAAAGACAAAACCAGATGTTCAAAAAGTTGTGGTATCCACCCAACTTGGACAAAGAATTACTGTAGATTACCCAGCACCCTGGCCTGGGTTTCTCGGTAGAAGAATTCTACGAAGCAGATATGATATCCATGTTAGCCTCAATCGGCAATGACCCTCCAGAAGATCCAGCTACGTAAGAAGCTAAGATCCAGGAGCAACACATGTCTCTGAACGGTGAAATACAAGATGAAGAAGTACACCTCTAGAGTCCATCTCCACAAAGGAATGTGGGCGTGTCTACTTCTGAAGGACCGGTCCCGACTATTCATGGTGACAGGGTGATGTTGCCCCTGCCCGATGCCAGAACGGAGGACGGTGGCCGGAGCCACACTCCAGATTTCTCTAAATATAACCATGCCATGCTCGCATTACTATATGAGCAGCAGTAGGAGATTAAAAAGTTGAAGAAGCAACTAGCTGAAGTGACCAGACGCCTGTTCGAATTAACAAGGGGCATTCTTCCCCGGCAATGCAGTCCTACAATGCCGAAGCATTCTCCCATAACCAAAGCGGAGCTGTTTATCTATAGGCAGGGAGATGATGAACCTGTCTTGGATGACATCCAGAAGTGGAGAGGCTCTTGTACAAGGTGTGAGCCTCCACTGAGCCATGAGGATGCTATCCAGATTTGCAAACAAGGTCTGAGGAAAGAAATTCAGCAAAGGATAATTGGCATCAAAGTCCAATCCTTTGACTAGCTTAATGCGGTAGTAGCCGATGTTGAAGCCATTCTGGCAAAGTATAGCCCCACAACCGCTGCGGTGAGGCGGGAGAACAGATCTGAAGGAGTTAACCTCGATGCTTTCGAGCAAATGAGGATGAAAACCCAGGAGATAGCAGGATCTCTGACCAGCAAACCTACAAAGCAAATCTCCTCGTTGCGGTAGAAGATGAAGAAGCCCTACTCCTTCCCGAGAGAGAAGACATGGGTGATTTTTGAATGAGCTTGTCATTATGACAAGATTACTCTGTCGGAGATCAAGAAGTTGGAGGATGCTAAAAGGAGTAATGACCCTCGATTCTATCCATATCATCGACTGTTGGAACATTCTCTCATGGACTGTTATGTTTTCAAAGATATTGCCGAGAGTCTAATCAAGAAGGGCGAACTCCAGATGGGGGAATACATAGTAGACCCACCATGCCCACATGAAACGGGCGCTTACAGAAGGAGAATTCATGTGGTCTCCATCCACTATCACACCCCCGAAGAGACATCAGAGGCTGAGCAAGGCGAACCTCAAATCCGAAAGGAGTTGTTCGGGCGGCCAACGTCACCCATGAAAGAAAAGAAGAATAGTCGCCCTTGTTCCACGGCAGGGGCATGTACCTCCACCTCTCTAACCGTGGAGGTAGCCGGTTCAGCTGATGAAGAATGCTTTGAAGCAGATGTGACCTCCCTCTCCACCCTGGTGAGTGAAGGTTCTTCGAAGGTGATGGGGACATCAAAGGCTAATGGGTTGTATTAGTGTGTATTGGCTTGTATTAGTGTGTCTTATGGGTTGTATTGGCTTATAATTGTGTGTTTTTTTGATTTTTTCATTTGGACTCGTTTGTAAGGCTTTTAATAAGCCATTGGGCCACATTCCATGTAGAATCCATTAGTGGCTTTCATTTGTTAAGTCCATTAAGGGGGGTTAGGTCATATTGGACCATTAGGCTTCCTAATGGACCTTTACATCACATAAGGCCCAATTGGGCTTTTCCCTCTCATGGTCTATCTAGATTGGAAGGTCCATAAGGTAACTATGGGTTCATGGGCCAAGCATATGGTCTTGGCCCATAGTCTCTTCTATTGGCCTATGAAGGGGGGCGCCCCCTATTTTGTCTTATTAGGCATGTTAGGTTACTTTGATTAGAATTTGTTTAATGTGTTTTGACCATATGGGAGAAATACTTTCTCCTATCCCCTTAGTGCCCCTTCCAACCCTAGATCTGAGGGCAATTTGAGTCATTTTCCATTTCACATAAATACTTGTATTTCCACATTTTGTTAGAATTAATGAGAATTAATGAGAAGAAAAGATTGTGTAAGCTTGGAGCTTGGTGCGCCCCTCCCCTCTCTCCCTCTGGTTCATCCCTCCTCCTTTAGTATTTCAGGGTATAGACCCCTTCTATCTTAGCCCCTCTATCTCTGATTTCTATCTCTGCCGCCGCCGTTCGTGCCACCATCGAGCCACCGCGAAGCAAGATCCGAAGTGCTGTCCAAGGTTCTATTTTGCTAGATAGAGGTTCACTCCGGGAATTTTATCTCCCAACTTTGACATCTTCTGGAGCTGAGATTTTCAGGGTGAGTTCTAGAGGTTATCACCACGTCCCAAAAAAATTAAAAAAAATTGTAGCCCCCTTTTTATAATTTTCCATTTTCGTGCCTCCCAATCCACCAATTCTGTCTGCAGTCTATCCAATGTTACAGCCACTCTGAGTTTCCCCCTTTAGACCCCCTTCTTGATTTTTTTTTTTTTAAATCCCCAAATTTATTAGAGGTTCTGTCCACCATCCCCATCCTCCAAAAATTTTCTTCGAATTTCAAAAGCCCTCTACCTATTTTTAGAAATTGTGTCTTTCTCCCAAATTTTGTTCTGTCTCTGCTGTCCAGATCCGACCACCCGATACTAGAAAATAATTTTCCCCTGTCAAATCGCCACCAAACCATTCATAAAATATATTCCCGTTTTCCTCTATTCGGCTTCTACAACTTTCATGAAGGACTCAAAGGCTGAATCGAAGGTTTACATCACGGTCAACGTCAACTCTCCGGAAAAAGCACTTCTGCCCCGAGTTTTCTAATCATGTGAATCATCAGCTTGAATATTCGACAAAGGTCAACAACGGGAAATTCAAATTTCTTTCTCCGGCCATAGATCGAAGGATTTTGAGTTATATTTCCATCGATACCTCTTGTGCGTCGATCCGACGTCGGGAGTGATCGCAGCAGCGGATTTCGTCGGGACACGCGGGTCTGAAATAGCAGTTCAGATCTGTGGGCAGCAACTCCGATGAGTGAAGATCGGAGTCGCCCGTTCTCCGACCGGTGAACCAGCGCGTCGCCTTCCCAGGGAGCGCCCCTCGAGCGTCCCCACCACAGTGGTGCCACCCCAGTCCCATGCAGCCCCACTGACCAGCACGTGGGCCCCACGATCATGCGTACGCGTGCAGCTGAAGCTACGCAAGAAGCTGCCCGTCAACCCGAACCCGCTACTCCCAGGTCCCATTGTGTTGCCCTTTACCTCCCTGCGTGGAGTGGGCAGTAATTTGTCTTGTTGTAATTATTGTGTATTTACTGTTCTGGGAGTACGAGTTCGGTCGGGAAGTCTTCCCCACGCCCGGTAGCGTGGAGGTATTGTATTCGCTCCCATCTCGGCATTTGCTTCATTTCGTATATATTTCTTTATGTCGCTGCTAGAGAGAATGTTAGGATCATAGCTCGCTATACTTTTTATATCACCGCTGCTGCGAGAGAGAGCGAGATCGTCCCGTGATCCAATCCAGACACAAATTTGTGAGTTGACCACCCTAGCTCACTGTCGGTTTCTCAACCGTGCACGTCCGTACGGTTCCCTCGTTAGGGGCGATCGTGAGCTTGCTTAGAGTCCAAGGGTCGCATATCCAATTGGAGTCGAATCGCGTGTCCGTCCCGCATCAGTTTGGTATCAGAGCCAGTTGAGTCTAGGGTAGTCATTTGCAAAACTGTAAACAAAAAAAAGAGTCGTTTAAGTCGAGTCTAATTCTAAGTCGGTCTAAGTTTCACATTTGCATACCATTAATCGGTATATCAAAAGGTGTCGTCCGAACGTTAGGCTACGCCTGTCGAGAAGGCCGCACACTTGCGCGAGTGATCTTCGGATCGATTAACTCCGCCACATATCGAGTCTTGGTTTAAGTCTAGGGTCCTTAGTGTGCATTAGTTAGTGCATTCCAACTTTGCATTATTTAGGGCCGTGTCTAGTGTCTTGTCTCCAACTGTTGGCATGCCCATTCACTAGCGTCCCCGTGTCCCATGGATGACCAAGGGGCCGCATCTTCTGCATGGTGGCAATACTATCTCTGATGGGAGAACCACCCGGACTACCCCCGTAGGCCCGTAGCCCGGGACTTCTATGGCTCCGAAAACCCAGGTGACTACTGATGGGAATCTACACCGGGCCCTAACTTTTATTTTTATATTTGTGTCCTTTTATTTTGAATTAATATCCTTGGGAAGTATGTTTGCAATTGTAAGGCTTTATAAGTCAATTTGTCATTCCTTAGGATTCTTAAGATTTTTATGCAAGAGCCCAGTAGGACCAGCAAGGGGCCCCCATCTCCTTTCCTATTGGTTCACCTAAGTCTTAGGGCCCATGTGGGGTCAGTCAAAAGTCCAAGGTGGGCTTCTAGATGGTTTGACATTCAAATGGGGACAAGTGTTACAAAATGTCCAAGATGCCTCCCCTTAAGTCAAGGGGGTGCTGTGGACGTCAAAAAAAAATGTCGATGATGATCATACGGCATGCACGTCTCGACACTCGAGAGCAAGCCGAAGATGAAAATGCCAAATAAACTCCATGCCTCGCCCGATCAGGATGAGGACTCGCTTGGTGGTTCGCTAGCCGATGAGGGAGCCCCCCCCCCCCCCCCCGGGCGGAAGATATGGCCACACTCTACAGCCGGCCGTGCCGAGAGCTGAATCAAAGAAGAGTCGGGGACTCCGACACAGCCCGACGTGCATTGAAAGTCACGCAGAGTCTGGGACCGGGCCCCAAAGGCTGCGAATGGAACATTGTAGAGGTCATACATAGCAACCAGAACCTTCTGGGAATGTCGACATTCGCGTAGAATGGCCGCGACTTCGAGAAGAATCCGTTTAGTGCATAAAACGGCACGAGGAGGCTTTAAAACGGCGCGCCTTAAAACGGCGCGCCCCCCCTTTAAAACGGCGCGCCCCCCTTTGGGTGTGGCGCCGTTTTAACCTCTTTTATTTTCATTGGCTACATGGCGCGCTCGAAGGGGCCTCCATTTTGGATGCTTAAAACGGCGCGCCCCCCTTTGGATGTGGCGCCGTTTTAACCCCTTTCTCTGAAGCGCTTCCTGGCGAGCAACCAACCCATCCCGTCGGCATTACGGTCCCCTGTTTCCTGCGAACAGCACGTCGACGAACTTCTTAAAATGGCAAAAGGTATGCTTCGACCCATTGGGCATCCAAGCATGTTCTTCAAATGGAAACCCTCGAGCCCTGCACCGTCGAACGCCCACTTCGTCCGTCGGCCGCCCATGCTCCTGCAAATGATGAAAGCCGCGTGTCTCGCGGTGGATATGCTAGCAGAGGAGGAGGCCATGCCTCTGCCCCTCTCCCGATCACACTGTAGCCGCGGCGGAGGTGACGTCCACGGCAACGGCACTCGACACGGCGACACGGCAGAGGCGTTGCAGGCGAAGCAAGATGGAAAGAAGAGGAAATAAAGAGAAATAAGGGGGGGGCCTCTCCCTTCGACAGGGCCACTGGCCCCTATAAAAATCCCACCACGGGGAACTTTGATCGGTTGGAGAGAAGGGACAACTCTTGGAAGCTTGAAAGACAGAAGCTTTCCTTCTGAGAGAAACCCCTTGAAGCCCGAAGCCTGTGCGAAGAAGAAGAGAGAAAGAGTGGGAGATAAAGGGGAGGAAGAGTAAGAGCCAGCCGTGTGAGGGTGGGTCATTGTCTTTCCCCTCTTCCCTTGTATTCTGCTCGGTGACGTCCAGCCCCGATGTAGCTCTTCTGTTCAAATGGAAATGAAGCATGGGGCCTTCAACCCCGATCCTCACTTATCTCCCTCATGAAACTCGATTTTGATGCTCGCTCATCCCTTCCCTTTTGCAAGTCCATATGTTTCCGTCGGATCATATATGCATAGATATGTACATATGTATCTGTAGATAGATATATACGCATGCATGTGTTAACTTCATTTTACTGCTGTCCCTTGGATCTCCCTTCCGCCGTGTTCTTGTGTCGACTTCGGCTCTCACGCGGTCTTCAGCCACGCGATCACGGCAACCCTCGGGTCGTCGGAGTTCCTTTGTAGGCTGGCCCTCAGGACCTCCATCCCCAAACGGGGGGAGTCGATACGATCGCAACAACCCATGGGTCACCGGTTTCCCTTGTAGGCTAGCCCTCGGGATCTCCGGCCCCTGATGGGGTAATTTTACTGGTGTCGTTGCTTAGCACACACCGGGATGTTTCGGGGCCGTCGGAGTTCTCTCCGCATGGCGCGCCCCATATTTTTCCCCAGACCCTTCCGATCTAGGGGAGGTGCTGCCCGATTTTCGTCAGGGTCAAGAACACCAAGAACAATGAATAAATGTATCATAGAATTTGCCCACGGGTGAAAGAAAAGAAACACATAGTAAAACTCTGTGAACTGAACTCCCCTGAACGAACACTTAAGCATCCACGCTAATCCACCTGAACAAACACTTAAAACACTTAAATCTTCTTTCCACAAACATAATTCATCAATAAGATGAACAAACCAATCAATAAATCAACTTACAGTTGAAGGAAAGAAGAAACAGAGCACAAACGGGTTGAAAGAAGCTATACAATGCTTAATCCGGCGCCCCCTAATCCGGCGCGGGTTAATCCGGCGCGGTACCCCCCCCGCGCCGGTTTAACCCCACACTCAAAACCCATTTTTTTTCCTTGCAGCAATCCGGCGCGCCCCCTTGTACTAGTCCATTTAACCGGCGCGCCCCCCCTTCCTGGACTTTAACCGGCGCGCCCCCCCTTGAACTCCCTTAAACCGGCGCGCCCCTTCAGCCCCCTTTAGTGTCCTTAAACCGGCGCGCCCTTCCCCTTGTGGCATCCTTAACCGGCGCCCCCCCCCTTCAATATCACTTAATCCGGCGTGCCTGGAAGAGAGAAGGTGATCAAGAAAATAAAAGAAAACATGCAATTCAAGCTAATAGAAAACTAATCAAAAGTCTCCCCTCCACTATAATCCAAATTTTGTTCCGGGGGCGTTGCCCCCGAAAACCCCCATAAGGGGCGTTGCCCCCTTGACCCCCACGACCTGACCGGGCAGGTCGAACCCCGCGACCTGACCGCGCAGGTCGATCCGCGTGCGAGGGCGCACGTTTCTGAGTTTGGGCTTCACACTTAACAACCCGCTCCCCCGGACTGTGCGTGAAGAGAAAAGCAATGATGTCCCGTGGTATCGGACGTGGACCTCGGGATCCCCGACATGGTCATGATCCGTGCACCTCTTGGGCCGATAGTTCATCAGCTTGACCCACTTCTTCCGGGATCCGATCCCGCACCCACGTGAAGCGTGCCGTACCTACGGCAGATATCCGAATGTCTTTGTTGTTACCTTCGATGCTTCGAATATGGACTCTCGACCGAATACTGGATTGTCTGTTAGTGACTGATATATATATATATATACCGGGATCTAATCCCGCACTTTCATTAAATTCGCCGCACTCGCAGCAAGTATTTGTATGGTTTTGAACACCGTTTTGCGTACCGATGCGGAGGGTTTAAATCATGTCAACCCAACTCGCATGCTTTAATGAAAAATGATCTTTAGGTCATTTGACCCCTTTTCTTGGCGATTAATCAGAGGTCTTCCCCTCTCCGAGGGGATGTAATTAACGTCGCGGCCTTTATGGCGCGGCGGGTCTCCAGTCCCGACCCGATATCCACAATCGTCTGATCAGTTAGATGGAGCGCATCCCGGGCTTCGGACCACTCCAGTCTCGAAGTCCGAACACATTGTCACCTAGGTGACTGGCACGCCCTCGCACTAGATAAACCGATAAAAAGAACATCGATATCCCACGATATTTACGAACCCCAACGAAATCTAGTGCGTTCCACAGGTGCCCCCCCATTAAAATGACATTTTGTATTTTATATTTTAGGCCAATTGACCACATGGGGGAATAAAATGCTACCCCTCCCCTCTCTCCTACGAATTCTAACCCCCTCCCCCTTCCTCCCCTTTTATATAAACCCATGTATAGTGTTTTGTAAGGTTTAATGAAGAGAAAAATTGTGAATTTGGTTGGAGCCAAAGAAGGGTGTGCCCTCCACCTCTCTCCCTCCCCCTCTTGTAGATGGATTTCTGCTAAATCTTGGGTGTGATGCCCTTCTATCTTCTCCTTAGCCCCTCTAGATTCTACTTCTGCCGCCGCCGCCATCGCACCGCCGTCGCGCCACCGCCTTCTTCGCCGGAATTCTGTCTCCATCAGGACAGAACCTCTTCCCTGAAATTTTATCTTTTGTTATTGTTGTCTGATAGAACCCAAACTTTGAGGGTTTGTTCTACATATCTCCCCTAATCTCCAGTTCAAATTTCGTGCCATTTGGCCTTAGCTTGATATTTTCCCATATTTTTGTTTGTCCTCTCGGTAATCTGCCCTTTTGCAGATCTACATGACAGAGTCACCTTGCTGTAATTTTCCCACCCCCTTAAAAAATTTCAAAAAATCCACACAAATTCCTCAGTGTTCCTCACGTTTCCCCCTACCTCCCATAATTTCTGTTGTCCTTGAAAAAATCATTTACCCCTCGGTTAAAGGTCAGTTTCAGGAAAAACACAGTCTATCCTGTGTGTCTGTCAGTCCGGGTCAGAAAAAAACTCAGTCTTGCAGAGCCTCTCATTTCTCATCCCTTTGTTGGATCGACCTAAAAACATTAAATGTGGTAGATCTGGGAGTCCTCTTTCCAACCCCACCAGTTTCACTTCGATCCGATTTCAGATCTGAGAGAATTAATTCTTGCCGCCGAGGCGCGCAAATCTGTTCCCTATGCAGATCAGAAAACTCAGTCCGAGAAGAATTCAAGCAAAAATACCAAAAGTCAACTTCTGGAACCGCCACTTCAGGGAGTCAATCAGGGACATCCCGCCATCGTCCCAGCCAAGCGGCGCCTTCAGAAGACCTCAGGAGGGCGTCATTCCTTTAGAATCCGCACCTTGCTGTCCAGCGAGTCAAAACCGAGTCGGCGCAGTACCGAGTCGGCGCAGGACCGAGTCGGACCAGCAGGCCAAGTTCGTGCCGTACGCACCTCCAGATTGCTGCCCGTCAACCCAGGGTCGGTCCTCCCGGGCCCCACTTGTAGCCCTTTACCTCCCTGCATGGAGTGGGCAATAAAATTCATGGTTGTAATTAACTTTTTACTGTTGTTACCGGGAGTTACCGTAACTGGCCGGGATCATCTTCCCCACGCCCTGAGCGTGGAGGTAAACTCGCCCCCACTCTTTATCGCATTTTGCTTATCTCATATATCTTTGAATGCCGCTGCGAGTGTAGGTTTCTAGCTCGACATATATTATTATCACCGCTGCGAGAGTGAGTGAGTGTACCGTCCCGTGACTCAACCCGAGCTAACGCGGAAAAGGCCGATACCCGAGACTCACTGCCGGTTTCTCAACCGCGCACGGTCTAGCGTTTCCATCTCATAGGGACGATCGCGAGCTAGAGTCCCAGGTCGCGTGTCCATCCCGCATCAACTACCTAGAGTGGGAAGCCATTATGGACGACTACTTTGAGTGTTACCTTATGTCCGGTCCCATGCAAGTCGACTTTGCCAAAAGGTGACTTTTTTATGAAGCCGCCGAAACATGGAGGGACATCAAATACTTCCGGGAGGATAGGAGGTTAAGGCCCATCGAGTCATGGTGGGATATGAAGAGAGCGCTTAGGAGGGTCTACCTTCCCCGCCCACCTACCTCCAACCACGGGGGTCATACCACTAGCCAACCCCACCAACTCACCCGCACTCCAGTGGGCCACACCTCCAACCAACCTCGCCCCTTCACCCCCATCCAAGTCCACCAAAGCAACCACAATGAAGTGACCCTCCTTGTCGCCTCCAACCAACCACCCCTTGGCACCTCCGTCCAATCCCACCCAGTCACCTCCCACCAAGTGGAAGCCCCGCTTCTAGCCGAGCCTAGGTCCACACCCGAGCCGAGAGACGAGGAGCGAGTCCACCACGAGGTCCCTACTCCAACCCGCACCTTTGATGAAATCGAGAAAATGTTTTCGGATTGGTTAGAAAGGACACGTGCCTCTTTACCACCCGTGAGTGCTCCTTTGCCACCCTCTACTTCCAAACTTTATTCGAAACCATCTTGTTTGGAGCAACTAAAGCCCGAGCCACCCATGTTTCTAACGGGTACGCTTTTTATAGCCAAGCCACTTCTTAGTTGGCTCAAGGATGGTTTGGTCCCACCTCCTTACCCATCCATGGACCCCACCTGATGCGGGACGGACACGGGAGACGACACTATTAGGTGCCACCCTCGGACTCTAGATGAAGACGCGATCAGCAGCACACACCAGGGAGACACTAAGCCCGACACTACGAGCTCCTAGTGGCAAAACGTCGCTAACAGAAGTGGAAGCTCACTCGTCGTCCCAAGCGAGGGAAAGCGCGGACCGTGCGCGGTTAAGGAACCGGCGGAGGTCAAGGGTAGTCCGACTCAACTTCCGGACTCGGATCGAGTCACGGGACGGGTCACTCTCACTCTCACAGCGGTGACATGGACACACGGGCTAGTACCTACACTCTCGGCAGTGGCAAAAGACCATATACTAGCTAAGCAAATGAACGCCAAGAGGTTAAGACCTTTACCTCCACGCACCCGGCGTGGCGAAGACAACCCCGACCGAATTACGGACTCCCGGTTAACAATGATTACAGTAATACACTAAGTCGACCCACTCCACGCAGGGAGGTAAAAGGTCACATGTGGGGTCCGGGAATCACGCAACTCGGGTTGACGGGCAGCATCTTGATGTCGCCCGGCGGTGCCGAACTCCGCGTTTTCGTGCTTTCCGAACGGCGGCTTCTACGGGCCCGTGGGGCCCACGGGCGGCGCTGTCCTCCGGATCTGCGGGGGTGGGACCCACTGTGATGGGGACCCCTGGTGGCGCGCCTCCACGGACGGCGGTCGGCCGGGAACACCGATCGGGGGTCGATCGGCCCCGATTCCCAACTCTTGAACTAATAACCCACGGATTTTGGTTGCTGTCTTCCGACGCGCGCTCCGGCGAAAACGGCCGCTGCGAGCAATCCCGACGTCGGATCGGGACGCATGAGCTATCGTTGGAAAGCTCTCTTCAAATTCTTCGATCTAGACCCAGAGAGATCTGCTGGATCTGGTCGGATCAGAACTTTATTGAATTTACAAGTCCCTGTTGTACAGTAACCGAAATCTCAGATCTGCAGGGCACTTGTCTGAGAACCACCGTTGACCGCCTAGTAAACCTCCGATTCAGCTCTTGAGCTCTTCTTAGGAGTTGTAGGGAATCAAACCACGGAACTGGGACTATTATTGGAATTTGATTTGGAGATGGTGGTGATTTACTATGATTTTTGGGGTGACTGGTGGTCGGATCTGGGAATAGGGGGACAGAACTGTAGATGGGTCTGAGAACGATTTTTAGAAAATATGAGATGGGCGAATCAAAAATTGAGAAAAATTGTGGATGAAGGGATGGATGGATGGAATCCCCAATAAAATTGGGCGAACCAACATAAATCAAAAAGTGGACCTAAGACATGAAACTCAGGGCGGGGATGAATCTGGACAGAACTCTGGCAGAACCGAAATGGAAGAGTGGATGAAAATTAAAAAATATGAAACGAGATCTGAATGGCAAACCAAAATTTGTGGGATCTCCTTGACACCTCTGGAACATCCACTCAAATTCCCAGATCTATCTGAGCTCGTGGTTGAGACATGAAATTCGTGGAAGCTTCTGTGGTACTGCGCGGGCAGAACTCCGTTGATGGCGGTGGCGGTGCGGTGGCGGCTCGTGGCGGCGGCGGCGATCGTCGGAACCGATACACGAGGCGTCACACCTCAGAATGGAAGCCTTCACAGCTTCAAGGGGGAAAGGGAGGAGAGAGGAGGGGGGCGCACCAGCCCTTGCTCTTGAATTTTTTTGAATCAAATGGTATTAATTCATGAAAATGGGAAATTATAAGTATTTATGTGTTACATCTCTCATCCATTGTCCACCGTTGGATCTAGTGGATGGGAATGAGTTGCCTAGATTGAGTGTGACACACACACAAAAATAATATATAAAAATAAGGAGGGGGGCGGCCCTTGGACCAAGGAGTAGAAGGTGGACTTGGTAGGTGGGGGTGGGTGGCCAAATGTGGACTTTCCAAGTCCCTTGTCCCCCACTTGGCCCACCCATCTAGAAGCCTCCATTTGACATGTTGACTGACCCCACATGGGGCCCATGGGCTGAGGTGGATCAATGGGAGGGGCCTGGGGGTCCCGTGGGGCCCAGGGGTCCCATTTTGCAAATAAGCCCCTCGTACACTCATAATTACATACCGAATACAATGAAATAAACACAAATTACACACACATAAAGACTAACTAAATATGATAAATGGGGAGGCTCAAGGCAGAGTCTCCAGGCTGTCTCCGAGCCAGATGGACGCTGAGGTGGCTCGAGTCGTGCTCCGTGTGCGGTACCGGTGGCTCGGCGTGTCGCGCCGCTCAACTGCTCGGGTGTCCGCACCAATTCTCCCCGGGTGGGAGAAACTCGACCCTGTCGAGTAAGGGTCTGCATCGCTCCTGTATCGCTCCAGAAGGTCCGGATCGATCTGCTGCAACTCGCCATGTGTGATCCATGTGTCCTCAGTAGCGGGCCGTCCTCTCCATCGCACTAGGTAGCGCGGGTAAGATCCACTCCTGGTAACTGTCACTTGCTCGTCCAGTATACGATCTATATGCTCACGCTGCCGTGAAAAAGGGGCTGGAGGTGGAAGTGGACACTCAGGTGTGGGATCACTCTCAAGGGGAGGAGATGGCTCAAAAGGCTCACTAGGGATCACCGCTGGGTCCCTATATGCAACAAGATCCGATACATTGAAGGTAGAGCTTATACCATATTCCTCGGGCAAGTCCACAACATACGCATTGGATCCAACGCGTTTCAACACTCTAAAGGGACCGGCTCCGCGAGCTTGCAACTTCTTAACGGTTCCAGAGGGAAACCGTTCAGGTCTTACCCTGATCATGACGTATTCGCCCTCGTGGAACTCTCGGTGGTGTCGGTGGGCATCGGCTAACTCCTTGTACCGTGCATTGCTGGCCTCAATGTGACGACGGATGTCGTCATGCAAACTCCTAACATGCCTAGCAAACGACTCGGCCGACTCCGACACTCTAGCATGGATAGGCATGGGGACAAGGTCAACGGGTTTCCTAGGCCTACGACCTGTGACAATCTCAAATGGACTCATGCCGGTAGACCTATTCACCGAATCATTGTATGCAAACTCAGCCATGGTAAAATGAGATCCAATCCCCAATGCGGTCCTTAACTAGACACCTCAAAAGATCTCCCAGACTCCTATTGACTACCTCGGTCTGACCATCTGTCTGGGGATGATATGCAGTAGAAAACTTGAGGTGAGTACCCATCATATGCCATAGTGTCTTCCAAAAGTAGGAAGTGAATCTAACATCACGGTCAGACACTATAGTGCGAGGCAACCCGAACTTGCACACCACATGAGTAAGGAATAGGCGGGCTACCCTAGAAGCATCCGAAGTCTTCGAGCAAGGGATAAAGAGGGCCATCTTCGAGAAACGGTCAACCACCACATAGACCGAATCATGCTTCCTGGAGGTACGTGGCAATCCCAAAACAAAGTCCATACTAACATCCTGCCACGGGGCATCAGGCACGGGTAGAGGCGTATAAAGGCCCGAGCTTTGCTTCTTCATCTTGGCCGTAGCACATGTACGGCACTGAGCCACGATGTTAGCAACATCGCGCTTCAAGCTCGGCCAATAAATCGATGCTCCACTGCCTCAATAGTCTTGTTCCGACCAAAGTGCCGGCTAGACCTCCCGCATGTAGTTCCCACACTAAGAAATCTCGAACCGAAGTTCGGGGAACACATAGCCTGCTACCTCGAAAGAGGTAACCCTCCTGAAGCACATACTCATCAAGGTCTCTCGAGGGTCCGGCCTGGAGAGTGGTAAAAATCTGACCGAAGTCAGGACAATCAACATAGGCCTCCTTCATCTTCTCTAACCCTATGACCTCGGCACTCATGGTGGTAAGCAAACATGCTCGCCGACTCAAGGCATCAGCCACCTTGTTCTCCACTCCAGCCTTATGTTTCAGCACAAAGGTGAACTGCTGGAGATACTCGACCCAACGACTATGACGCGAGTTAAGCTTCTTTTGCGAATGGAGGTACCTCAATGCCTCGTGGTCGGAGTATAGGACAAACTCCTGATGTAAAAGATAGTGCCTCCAATGCCTAAGAGCCTGAACAACTGCGTAGAATTCTTTATCATACGTGGAATATCGCAGTTTCGCGTCATTCAGCTTCTCGCTGAAATATGCGATCGGGTGGGACTCCTGACTCAAAACTCCTCCAATCCCAACACCCGACGCATCACAAGAGACCTCAAACACCTTCGAGAAATCAGGCAATCGAAGGATAGGTGTCTGGGTCATGCGCTCCTTGATGTCCTTGAAGGCGGCAGATGCGGCCTTCGTCCATACAAATGTGCCCTTCCG
Organism: Amorphophallus konjac; assembly: GCA_022559845.1. Taxonomy (NCBI): domain Eukaryota; kingdom Viridiplantae; phylum Streptophyta; class Magnoliopsida; order Alismatales; family Araceae; genus Amorphophallus; species Amorphophallus konjac. The sequence goes on along the minus strand of JAHNEJ010002791.1, from coordinate 14,837 downwards.
GATGCAATCCGTGAGGCGGTGACGGAGCTAAATCTGCGGATGAAGCGACGGTAGAACGTCGCAAGGCCATGAAAGCTGCGGACATCATGAACCGTACGGGGTTCGGCCACTCAACAATGGCCCGGACCTTCTCCGGATCGGCGGAGACCCCAGTACTAGACACGATAAAACCCAAGAAGGTAAGCTGAGGTGTCATGAAGGCACACTTCTGTGGGTTCGCAAACAGCTGCTCTCGCCGAAGAAGTAGACAGACCTGCCGAAGGTGGTCTAAGTGGTCCCCTGTGGTGCGGCTATAGATAAGGATATCATCAAAATACACCACTACAAAGACTCCAATGAAAGGTCGAAGGACCTGAGTCATGAGCCGCATGAAAGTGCTAGGGGCATTGGTCAACCCAAAAGGCATGACCAACCACTCATATAGACCGTCCTTGGTCTTAAATGCGGTCTTCCACTCATCACCTGGCCTAATCCTCACCTGATGGTAGCCACTCTTAAGATCGATCTTCGAAAAGATAGTGGCACCTGCCATCATGTCCAGCATGTCATCAAGGCGGGGAATAGGGAACCTGTACTTCACGGTGATCTTGTTGATGGCACGACTATCAATGCACATTCTCCACGTGCCATCCTTCTTCGGGGCGAGTAATGCGGGTATAGCACATGGGCTCATGCTGTCCCGAACAGACCCTCTCTGCACTAACTCATCGACCTGCCGTTTAAGCTCAGCATGCTCCGTGGGACTCATGAGATAATGAGGAAGGTTGGGCAAAGAAGAGCCCGGAACAAGGTCGATGGCATGCTGAATATCCCGCATAGGTGGGAGTCCCTCGGGAAGCTCATCGGGAAAGACATCAGCATACTCCTGCAGAATGGGAACAACCTCGGGTGGGAGCTCACCTTCGGAGTCCCGCTCCACCTCTCGGACCGTAATGGCAAACACCGGACAGCCCTGACTAAGCTCCTGCTCCATCTCCCGAGAGCTAATCATCATCAATCTCCTCGTCGAGGGCTCTCCTGGGTCAGAGGTAACGGTCATAGCCCGAGCTGGGGATGGGGTACTAGGCTCGGGGACGGAAGGCTTTGGAGTACTAGGGCCAGTAGGACCCCTGACTGATGGGCTCCTGGGCCGAACGGGTTGGAGGGTGACCCGCTGGCCTGCGTGGTCGAAGGTATAGGTGTTCGACCGGCCATGGAGCGTGGCATCCTGGTCAAATAACCACGGCCTACCAAGAATGATACTGCCCACTTCCATGGGGAGAACATCACACCAGATCTCGTCATGGTAGGAGTGGAGCTGCAGCGGGACCAAGCACCGCAGCCTGACCGAAATGGAAGTGGTATCCACCCATGATACCTGATAGGGGCAAGGGTGGTCTACGGGTGTGAGACCAAGACGAGTGACAGCGTTCGTGGAGATTGCATTGATACAACTCCCGCTATCGATGACCACCTTGCAAATTTGCTTTCCCAGCCTACAGAATACATGAAGGATAGTAGTCCGTCGCCAGTCATCACTGACCTGTGGCTGGGTGAGGATACATTTGACGACCCCCACGTGGGTATCGTCCGAATGCTGGGCATCCTGGGCCTCACCTCCCATCTCATAGTACTCGTCAGCTAGCTCTTCATCGGCCTCATAGCTGACTAACTCGAGGCCCGTAGGGGTGGTATCCTCGGCCTGTGTGTCCCCAATGTGAAGAGATAGGCGGGTGGGACACTGGTTGGCAAAATGGTCAAACCCATTGCAGCTATAACACTGCTACCGTGATCCACTAGGCTGCCCAATCATAGGTCATTTACCTTTATCCTCCCGACGGATAGGAGGCGTAGGCAACAAAGGACGTGCAGGAGGTGCGGGTGCCGGTGGACGGGCTGTGGGTGGGGCCGTAAGATGCTGGGGACGAGGAAGGTCCCTCGGGGGTGGAGGACGGGGCCTAGGAGTAAAGGGCTCGGGACGAGCTGGGCTCCTGAGGTCGAGCCATGGGGGCCCTCGGATACGTGCCAGATGAGCCACGGGGCTCGACACTACGAAGGGGAAAAGAGCCCAACCGGTGGGGTGACTCGAACTCGGCCTCGAACTGCTCCAATTCGAGAGCAATCTGATACGCCTGCTCCAAAGTGGTCGCGTTGCGGCGAAAGAGTTCATATTGATAATTGGGCCGCAGACCTCTCGAAAGCGGGATATCGTCATGGTGCTCTCTTCCGTGACCCCGCACCGCAAGTAATACTCATCGAACTCGGCAGTGTACTCGGTCACGGATCGGTTCCCTTGGGAGATACTTTGCCACTTGTCTATAAGACGCTGGCGATATGAGGCGGGAAGGTACTTCTCCCTTAATTTGATTTTCATATCATCCCAAGTACCGATTTGGGGTTGACGTCGCTGGTTGAGCAGGCTCTCCACATTGATCCAATAAGTTTGGGCCTGCCCTTGCAGCTTCATCTTTGCGTATCGGACTCTTCGGTGGTCCGTCATCTCAAACCACTCGAAGTACCGGTCCATGCCGGCCTCCCAATCTAAATACACCCTAGGGTCCAAGGACCTGCTAAAAGTGGGAGGGTCCGCACGCACACCCCTAAGAATGTGGTCGTCATCCTCGTCATCACGATTCCGTCGTTGATGACGACGACCGTTACCCCCCTGATCATTGTCGGAAGCATAATCATCCACTACAGGTGCCTGTTGCCTCCCGACATCCTCCACCTGAGCCCTTGGCACAGCGGGTTGCTGCACCGGCTCTTGTTGGCCATTCGTTGGCGCGGGTTGCGCCGCTACTGGGCCTCTCTCTAGGACGGCAATTCTCCCAACTAGACCATGGATGGACTGATCCGAAGACTCGGCCCAATCCTCGAGGGCTTTCATCCACCCTTCTAGACGCGTTCCTATGCCATCCATACGCGTACTAAGACCATCCATACGTGTGTCAAGACGTTCCATAATGGCTCGGAACATCTCGGCCGTCGAGGACTCATCGGAGCTACGGGCCCGGGAATCCGCCATAGGTGGTGGTGGCGAGTACTGGGTACCTCGACGGGTGGGCATGCAACTGACACACGACCTAGAAGACACCGACTAATGCAAACACACACTAAATGATGCACTTAGACCTAAACCAATATCCGGTACGGGGCGGAGTTAATCGATCCGAAGATCACTCCCGCAAGTGTGCGACCTCCCGGTAGGCGTAGCCTAACGTTCGGACAACACCTTTTAAGATACCGAATTATCGGGATGAAATGCAATTTAAAACACACTTTTTTTTTGTTTTGAAATAATGATGATCCTAGACTCGACTTATACTATGCAAGACATATGCAACGACTACCCTAGACTCGACTCGCTCTGATACCAAACTGATGCGGGACGGACACGGGAGACGACACTATTAGGTGCCACCCTCGGACTCTAGATGAAGACGCGACCAGCAGCACACACCAGGGAGACACTAAGCCCGACACTACGAGCTCCTAGTGGCAAAACGTTGCTAACAGAAGTGGAAGCTCACTCGTCGTCCCAAGCGAGGGAAAGCGCGGACCGTGCGCGGTTAAGGAACCGACGGAGGTCAAGGGTAGTTCGACTCAACTTCCGGACTCGGATCGAGTCACAGGACGGGTCACTCTCACTCTCACAGCAGTGACATGGACACACGGGCTAGTACCTACACTCTCGGCAGTGGCAAAAGACCATATACTAGCTAAGCAAATGAACGCCAAGAGGTTAAGACCTTTACCTCCACGCACCCGGCGTGGCGAAGACAACCCCGGCCGAATTACGGACTCCCGGTTAACAATGATTACAACAATACACTAAGTCGACCCACTCCACGCAGGGAGGTAAAAGGTCACATGTAGGGTCTGGGAATCACGCAACTCGGGTTGACGGGCAGCATCTTGATGTCGCCCGGCGGTGCCGAACTCCGCGTTTTCGTGCTTTCCGAACGGCGGCTTCTACGGGCCCATGGGGCCCAGGGCGGCGCTGTCCTCCGGATCTGCGGGGGTGGGACCCACTGTGATGGGGACCCCTGGTGGCGCTCCTCCACGGACGGCGGTCGGCCGGGAACACCGATCGGGGGTTGATCGGCCCCGATTCCCAACTCTTGAACTAATAACCCACGGATTTTGGTTGCTGTCTTCCGGCGCGCGCTCCGGCGAAAATGGCCGCTGCGATCAATCCCAACGTCGGATCGGGACGCATGAGCTATTGTTGGAAAGCGCTCTTCAAATGCTTCAATCCAGACCCAGAGAGATCCGCTGAATCTGGTCATATCAGAACTTTATTGAATTTACAAGTCCTTGTTGTACAGTAACCGAAATGTCAGATCTGCAGGGCACTTGTCTGAGAACCACCGTTGACCGCCTAGTAAACCTCCGATTCAGCTCTTGAGCTCTTCTTAGGAGTTGTAGGGAATCAAACCACGAAATGGGGACTATTTTTAGAATTTGATTTGGAGATAGCTGCGATTTGCTATGATGTTTGGGGTGACTAGTGGTCGGATCTGAGAACAGGTGGACAGAACTGTAGATGGGTCTGAGAACGATTTTTAGAAAATATGAGATGGGCGAATCAAAAATTGAGAAAAATTTTGGATGAAGGGGTGGATGAATGGAACCCCCAGTAAAATTGGGCGAACCGACAGAAATCAAAAAGTGGACCTAAGACATGAAACTCAGGGCGGGGATGAATCTGGACAGAACTCTGGCAGAACCGAAATGGAAGAGTGGATGAAAATTAAAAAATATGAAACGATATTTGAATGGCAAACCAAAATTTGTGGGATGTCCTTGACACCTCTGGAACATCCACTAAAATTCCCAGATCTATCTGAGCTCGTGGTTGAGACATGAAATTCGTGGAAGCTTCTGTGGTACTGCGCGGGCAGAACTCCGTTGATGGCGGTGGCGGTGCGGTGGCGGCTCGTGGCGGCGGCGGCGATCGTCGGAACCGATACACGAGGCGTCACACCTCAGAATGGAAGCCTTCACAGCTTCAAAGGGGAGAGGGAGGAGAGAGGAGGGGGGCGCACCAGCCCTTGCTCTTGAATTTGTTTGAATCAAATGGCATTAATTCATGAAAATGGGAAATTACAAGTATTTATATGTTACATCTGTCATCCATTGTCCACCGTTGGATCCCAGAGGATGGGAATGAGTGGCCTGGATTGAGTGTGACACACACACAAAAATAATATATAAAAATAAGGAGGGGGGCGGCCCTTGGACCAAAAGAGTAGAAGGTGGACTTGGTAGGTGGGGGTGGGTGGCCAAATGTGGACTTTCCAAGTCCCTTGTCCCCCACTTGGCCCACCCATCTAGAAGCCTCCTTTTGACATGTTGACTGACCCCACATGGGGCCCATGGGCTGAGGTGGATCAATGGGAGGAGCCCAGGGGTCCCGTGGGGCCCAGGGGTCCCATTTTGCAAATAAGCCCCTCGTACACTCATAATTACATACCGAATATAATGAAATAAACATAAATTACACACACATAAAGGCTAACTAAATATGATAAATGGGGAGGCTCAAGGCGGAGTCTCCAGGCTGTCTCCGAGCCAGATGGACGCTGAGGTGGCTCGAGTCGTGCTCCGTGTGCGGTACCGGTGGCTCGGCGTGTCGCGCCGCTCAACTGCTCGGGTGTCCGCACCACCACCCTACCATTGGTGCCCGTCAACTCCTTCCACACTACATTCTGGTCTAGTCACCATGTTGATACCTTGGATGACCTTGTTATGGGATTAGACTCACAATGGAAGTTGATACACTCATTGACCCGAGGCTTCGACCAACCCACTAGTCTTAGCTTCACCCATCCGGCCTTCGGGTTCATTACCTCCATGTACATCGTGGGTTGTGTCACCATGAAGATTCTCTTATTCCTTCCCTTGCCGGACGAGCCCGAATTCATACCCTTTTGTCCGAGGGAGGAATCATACTTCTTACCTACGATCACCGTCCCACCCGTCACAATGCATGAAGGTGACCATCCACACATTCAAGACTTCTACACATGGGACCATGTCATGTGGGAATCCATCTCATTGGGTCATATCTTCTTTGACCCTTTTGACCCCTTCACTAGTGAACCTCCCGAGCTACCATCTTCACTCCACTTCCTTCGTGGAGTTCACTATCACACCTTTTCCACTCTGACCAAGCAACCTCCACATAGCCATAGGTTCGAACCATCATTTGGGGGTAATGAAGACTTTGGTTTCCCCGGTCCATCTAAACCACCCGAACCTCCCGGACTTCCAACATCCAAGCCCAATGTCCATGATTGGTGCATCGTAGGATGTCTAGGAGTTCCCCATGACGTCGACCTCCGGTTACGTCAAATGCATGCATGGCACACATTCGGGTGTCCTGGTCCGCCATCACCCATGTACGGGTTGGACTAACATTAGGTTTGTTTAGGGTCTTTGTGAGTCTTTGTCTCATTTATCTGTCGTGTGTCTGTGCATACATTGAGTCGAGTCGGTTTGTATGCTCGCGTTGTTAGTCCCTTTCGAGTACGAGACTTGTCAGACTTTGGGATCAGCTCTACATCTATGCCCCGGATCTAGTCACCTACAGGGACCCGGCGGTGATTCCTAGTGAGTCTTCGAGCCGCCTCCTCCCCTTGAGAGTGACCCCACCCGGAGTGTTCCACCTCTAGCCTCTTCCCGTAGCAGCATGCACATATTAAGTATATACGGAATGAGCAGGTGACGATCACTTGGAGTGGAGTGTACCCGCGCTACCTCGTACGGTGACAGATTCATCGGAGTTATTCGAGTAGCAGCGCCCCTTACTCGACGGGGTCGAGTTCCTCCCGTCCGGGGAGAATTGATGGGGACATCAAAGGCTAATGGGTTGTATTAGTGTGTATTAGCTTGTATTAGTGTGTCTTATGGGTTGTATTGGCTTGTAATTGTGTGTTTTTCAATTTTTTTCATTTGGGCTCCTTTGTAAGGCTTTTAATAAGCCATTGGGTCACATTCCATGTAGAATCCATTAGTGGCTTTCATTTGTTAAGTCCATTAAGGGGGGTTAGTTCATTTGGACCATTAGGCTTCCTAATGTACCTTTACATCACATAAGGCCCAATTGGGCTTTTCCCTCTCATGGGCTATCTAGATTGGAAGGTCCATAAGGTAACTATGGGTTCATGGGCCAAGCATATGGTCTTGGCCCATAGTCTCTTCTATTGGCCCATGAAGGGGGCGCCCCCTATTTTATCTTATTAGGAAAGTTAGGTTAGTTTGATTAGAATTTGTTTAATGTGTTTTGACCACATGGGAGAAATACTTTCTCCTATCCCCTTAGTGCCCCTTCCAACCCTAGATCTGAGGGCAATTTGATTCATTTTCCATTTCACATAAATACTTGTATTTCCACATTTTGTTAGAATTAATGAGAATTAATGAGAAGAAAAGATTATGTAAGCTTGGAGCTTGTTGCGTCCCTCCCCTCTCTCCCTCTGGTTCCTCCCTCCTCCTTCAGTATTTCAGGATATATACCCCTTCTATCTTAGCCCCTCTATCTCTGATTTCTATCTCTGCCGCCGCCGCCGCCGTTCGTGTCGCCATCGAGCCACCGCGAAGCAAGATCCGAAGTGTTGTCTAAGGTTCTATTTTACTGGACAGAGGTTCACTCCAAGAACTTTATCTCCCAACTCCGAGATCTTCGGGAGCTGAGATTTTTAGGGTGCGTTCTAGAGGTCATCACCACTTCCCATAAAAATTTAAAAAAATTGCAGCCCCCTTTTTATATTGTTCCATTTTCGTGCCTCCCAATCCACCTATTCTTTCTGCAGTATGTCCAGTGTTACAGCCACTCAGAATTTCTCCCTTTCGACCCCCTTCTTGATTTTTGTTTGAATCCCCAAATTTATTGGAGGTTCTATCCACCATCTCCATCCTCCAAAAATTTTAGTGGAATTTCAAAAGCCCTCTACCTATTTTTAGAAATTGTGTCTTTCTCCCAAATTATGTTTTGTCTCTACTATCTAGATCCGACCACCCGGTACTATAAAATAATTTTCCCCAGTCAAATCTCCACCAAACGTTTCATAAAATATATTTCCGTTTTCCTCTATTTGGTCTATACAACTTTCATGAAGGACTCAAAGGCTGAATCGAAGGTCTACATCACGGTCAATGCCAACTCTCAGGAAAAAGTACTTCTGCCCTGAGTTTTCTGATCCTGTGAACTAGCAGATTGAATATTCAACAAAGGTCATCAACAGGAAATTCAAATTTCTTTCTCCGGCCATAGATCGAAGGATTTTGCATTAGCTTTCCATCGGTACCTCTTGTGCGTCGATCCGACGTCGGGAGTGACCGCAGCAGCGGATTTAGTTGGGACGCGCGGGTCTGAAACAGCAGTTCAGATCCGTGGGCAGCAACTTCAACGAGTGAAGATCGGAGTCGCCCGATCTCCGACCGACGAACCGGCGCGCCGCCATCCCAGGGAGCGCCCCCCAGGCATCCCCACCACAGTGGTGTCACCCCGGTCCCACGCGGCCCCACTGACCAGCACGTGGGCCTCACGATCATGCGTACGCGTGCAGCCGAAGCTACACAAGAAGCTGCCCGTCAACCCGAACCCGCTACTCCCGGGTCCCATTGTGTCGCCCTTTACCTCCCTATATGGAGTGGGTAATAATTTATCTTGCTGTAATTATTGTGTATTTACTGTTCCGGGAGTACGAGTTCGGCCGGGAAGTCTTCCCCACGCCCGGTAGCGTGGAGGTATCGTATTCGCTCCCATCTCGGCATTTGCTTTATTTCGTATATATTTCTTTATGCCGCTGCTAGAGATCATGCTAGGATCGTAGCTCGCTATACTTTTTATATCACCGCTGCTGCGAGAGAGAGCGAGACTGTCCTGTGACCCGATCTGAACATGAATTTGTGAGTTGACCACCCTAGCTCACTACCGGTTTCTCAACCGTGCACGTCCGTACGCTTCCCTCGTTAGGGGCGATCGCGAGCTTGCTTAGAGTCCAAGGGTCGCATATCCAATTAGAGTCGAGTCGCGTGTCCATCCCGCATCAGAAGGCAGTCTATGATGACTACCTAGATGATTATGAAGAAGTCCTGTAGCTCTCAAGGCCAGTAGATATCTCAAAGCCCCGAACAGTAATGCAAGAAAGGCAAGAAGCCGATGTCCCATGCAAATGCCGGGAATCTATTGTCACAGAGGCAGCCATGACCTCTGATAATGCTCCTCAAGGACACGAAGTTAAGAAGGTCATTGCAGCCCTCAAGGGCGATTCATCTACCAGCCAACGTCCAAGCTGCCCGAAAGTTGCATTGATAGCTTCACCACTGATTCCCCAACAAATTCAAAAGCCAGAGAAGGGAGCTGGTGATGTCCCGCCACTCGGCGAAATGAGGCAAGGAAGCATCTATGATGTCCTCGAGACTGACGAAGATGTGAAGGCTTCATCGACTTGCAGCCGGCTCCCCCGAAGATAGAAGATGGCAGACATGCTACCGTTGATGAGCTGGTCGAAGTAAACCTTGGCATGGAAGAGGAGCTTAGGCCAACCTTCCTCAGCGCTCTCCTTCTCCCAGAAGAGAGAGTGCGATACATATAGCTGCTTCAAGAGTATTGGGACTGCTTTGCTTGGAACTACAAAGAGATGCCAGGACTCAGCCCTGAAGTTACTCAACACATACTGGCTATCAATCCAAAAGTTGAGCCGGTGAAGCAGCCACCTCGACGGATGAGGCCAGAGCTGATAAACTAGATTTGTAAAGAAGTCGACAAGCTCATAGACATCGGCTTTGTGGTAGAAAATCAATATACCACATGGCTGGCCAACATCGTGCCTGTCAAGAAGAAGAACGACCAGATCCAGATATGTGTGGACTTTCGGGACCTCAACAAAGCATGCCCGAAAGATGATTTCCCAGTGTTGATCACTAAAGTCATGATCGAGACTACAACTGGCCACGAGGCGCTGTCATTTATGGACGGCTCGTCCGGATACAACCAGATATGGATCACCAAGCATGAAAGAGTTCACACGGCCTTCCGATCACCTAAGGAGATGTTTCACTACAAGAGAATACCTTTTGGCCTCATAAATGCTGGCGCCACTTACCAAAGGGTGATGACAAAGATATTCGATGAGTTGCTCTACGATAAGGTCGAATGCTACATTGATGACTTGGTCTAAGACCAAGAGAAGAGAAGATCACCTGAGGGATCTCAGGATCGTATTTGAAAGGCTGCGACAGTTCGAGCTAAAGATGAACCCGATGAAATGCGCCTTTGACATTTCAAGTAGAAAATTCCTAAACTTTGTCATCAGATATCGGGGAATTGAAATAAACCCCTCCAAGATAAAAGCTATCCAGGAGCTGCCCCCTCCAAAGAATTTGACATAATTACGGTCATTACATAGCCGATTAGGTTACATCCGCAGATTCATTTCCAATCTGTCCAGATGATGCCAGCCATTCCACAAGCTAATGATGAATGATACGCAATTCTGTTAGAGCCAAGAGTGCCAAACGGCCTTCGACCAGTTGAAGGAATATCCGAAGACCCCACTAGTGCTGGGGGCACCTGTCAAAGGGCGACCGTTGATTATGTACATAGCCGCTACTGAATGTTCACTGGGGGCAATGCTGGCCCAGAATAACGACGAGGGGAAAGAGCATGCGCTTTACTATCTCAGTCAAATATTAGTGGGGGTAGAATCAAAATACACCCCGATCGAAAAGATTTTCCTCGCATTGATCTTTGCGGTCAAGAAGATGAGGCATTACATGTTATCCCATGGGGTGCACCTAATATCAAAGGCTGATCCAATCAAATATATATTGTATCAACCAGCTTTGAAAGGATGACTGGGCAAATGGGTCGTCATCCTGATGGAATTTGATATCACATCTGTGCCGCAAAAGGCCATCAAAGGCCAGGCTATAGGTGATTTCTTTGCAGCACATCCAGTGCTTGAAGATTCTCCGTTAATCACGGAGCTCCGAGATGATGAAACACTAGAAGTGGATCAAGTCCATCAAGCCCTATGGCAGCTTTATTTTGACGGGGGGTCCAGAATAGAAACCTCCCAAACGGGGCAGATAAGAGTAAGAGTCTGAGTAGGCATCATCCTCATGTCCCCAGAAGGAGAAGTGTTGCATACGTCATGTGCAATCAACAAGCCTTGCACAAACAACGAGGTAGAATATGAAGCCTTGATTGTCGGCCTTCAGATTGCTCTTCATATGGAGATCCAGATGCTGCAAGTATTCGACGATTCCATGCTGATTGTCAAGCAGATACAAGGATAGTTTGATGTCTGAAAGCCCGAATCACTTCCTTATTGCGTCAAAGCGAAGAAGCTCTTGCAGCTATTCTACTTCATTGAAATAGGCCATGTCGACCGAAATCAAAATGCTCAGGCAGATGCGCTAGAAAAACTAGCAAGCTCGTTGGCAGTTCCGCCAGATCTCTCAATATCACAGTGATGAACAGACGCCAGGTTCCCAGCATGATAGAGGAGCCGGGTGAAGAAGAATGTGAAGCTGCAACAGCAGAAGTAGTCGGCTCACCCGACTGGAGGGAACCTCTGATACAATGGTTTAAATACCAGTAACTGCCCAAGCGAAGAGAAGAAAAGATCAAATTGATGAGAATAAAAGATTCTTGTGAATTCAGGAACGAGACTTTGTTCCGGATTGTGGCGGATGCCAAAAGAAAAGTACTCCTCCGATGTCTATCAATGGAGGAGACTTGGACGGTTATGAAGGAAGTTCATGCCGGATCAGCTGGTGCCCATCAAGCTGGGCCGAAGATGAAGATTGGAATCAAGAAATTGGGATATTACTGGCCAACTACGTTCGATGACTGCTGCAAGTATGCCAAGTCATGTCATAAATGTCAAGAACATGCTACGGTCCCAAGAAGACCCCCGACACATGTGGATGCACTTTTTATTAATAAATCGTTGTTTATTTGTTTTTTGGGTTTATTAAGTGCGTGGGCGTGCCAGTCATAAAGTGACGATTTATTGTGCGCTCGATCTGACTAATCAGACGATTGTGTGGTTCGTGTCGGGACCAGAACCCGCCGCGCCATAAAGGTCACGACGTCATTTACATCCTCTCGGAGAGGGGAACACCCTTGATTAATCGCCAGGAAAAGGGGCCTCATGGCCAGAAAATTAGTTACATGAAAAGTCTATCAGGAAGCATTGAAATCCCCGTATGAGGGTGAGAAGAAAGCATTCGAGATCATGTCGGTCGTGTGTTGACCATTTGATGTTCGGACGAGTGTCCGGCTTGAGAATCGCGTAATCGTCACGGGAAAACCGGAGCATATGTATGTCGCGATGCGACAAATTTATTGTTCGGAGGAACGGGAAATATTCAGTTAAATCCCAGTTAGAGGGGTCGAAAACCAATAAGTTTGTCGGCCCGGTGCAAGATCAAGCTACGACCATGCTGCGGTGGGCCCCCCGCGGTCGAAGTCAGGCTCGCGTGGGCATCGTCAATGTTTTCGGTGCCGAGGGGCAACGGGAGGATGTCCCGGGATCAGATCCTAGAACCAGTATGCGTTCGAAGGGAGCGGGCTATAGGCCGAGGATATGGGTCAGGCAATGACCATGATCGGGGTGGACCCGAGGTCTAAGCATGGCCCATGGAGGCCTTATTGATATTCCCATGCAAAGGGTCCGGGGATGACGAGAGCCTTCTCGTTCCATTCAGATTTTGTCGGTCACTCATGGTCCACTTTATGTTTGGACAAAAGTCTGTGTTTGTAGCGTAACAGACTGTGACAAACCGTACAAATGTCTGCCGTGAGTGCGGCAAGTTTAATACAAATGCGGGACTAGATCCCGGTATATATGTCCGTCACTAATGGACCATTCATTGCTCGAACAAGAGTCCGTATTCGAAGCATCGAAGACAACGACAAAGACATACGGATGTCTGCCATAGGTACGGCACGTTTCATGTGGGTGCGAGATTGGATCCCGGCATATATGTCGGTCACTAACGGACCATTCATTATTCGGATGGAAGTCTGTATTAGTAGCGTCGAGGATGACGATAAAACCGTACGGATGTCTGCCGTAGGTACGACAAGTTTAATGTGGGTGCGGGATCGGATCCTGAAAAAGACGGGTCAATCTAACGAACTATCGGCCCGGGATAAGTTCGGATCATGGTCACGTCCGAGCAAGGGCCCCCGAGATCCAAGTCCGATCTAGTGGGGCATCATTACTTTTCTCTTCAAACACAGTCCGGGGAAGCGGGTTGTTAAGTGTGAAGCCCGAACTCGCCAACGTGCGCCCTCGCACGCGGATCGACCTGCGCGGTCATGAACAAAAATTTAATTATAGAAAGGTTATGGTGTTTGTTCTCATGAGAGTGGTTCATAGTCTTTTATTTCATTCATTTGTTTGGGTCCTTTCTTTTAATTTATTTATGAGTTTTAAGCTTTTCTTCCATTTAGTTAATTGTGTTTTTTTTTATAGGAGGCACGCCGGATTAAGGAAGCAAAGGGGCGCGCCAGAATAGGAGGTGAAAGGGGGGGGCGCGCCGGTTTAAGTGTGGAGTACGGGGCGCGCCGGTTTAAAGAGGAATGCCATGGGGCGCGCCAGATAAGGCAACAAAGGGGGGGCGCGCCGGATTAAGGCCAATGAATAGTATGGCGCGTCGGAATAAGCACTATTCATTCCGATATTTTGAAAGTTGTTTTGAGTGTTGAGTTAAACTGGCGCGGGGGGTGAGCACACCGGATTAGCCCGCGCCGGATTAGGGGCGCGCCGGGTTAAGCTCTATGCGTTTTATTTCATTCTTGTTTGTTCTGTTCCTTCTTTCTTTCACCCGTGGGTTGATTTGTTGATTAATTTGTTCACCGAATTGGTGGATTATGTTGGTGAAGAGGTGGCTTAATCATTTTAGTTGTTTATCAAGAGGAATTAGCATGAATGCTTAAGTGTTCGTTCGAGGGGTTTGATTCACATAGCTTACCGCGTGTTGTTCTTGTTCTCGGAGGTGGTTTGTTCGTTTGTTCTTGAGTGTTCTTAATCCCCTGGCGAAAATTGGGCAGCATCTCCCCTAGACTGGGGCTTGCCAAAGAGAAGCAAAGGCCACCAAAAGGATTGCTCCGGGGTGACCCTCAAAAATCGGAGTGGCCTTACGGCGGTCCGAACCCATGTGTGAGTGTGGAGCGCTCGAGGGCTAGCCTTCAAGAGCGACCACGACTCACGGGCGATGAATCTTCGACGCGGGACAGATGTTTGCCACGAGGGCCATGAATGTTCATCCGGTGACGGGTTCCCTTGAGGGACATGCTATGGACAAGCAAGCCTCCAAGGGCCCTGGACGATCAGAGAGGGGAGAAGGGAGGCGTAGATCGGAACGGAGAAAACACTGAGCTTGCAGAAGGGCCCTTTTCTCTTATTCATCCTCACAAACGGGGAAGAAGTTGACATAGGGAGAGTTCACCCCGGGATGGGAGTGGAATACATTGCAAAAGGGGGGCGGAAGAAGATACAGGCGAGAAAAAAAAGGACACAGACCCCCCCCCCTCGACTCACCTCTCACACTCACACCCTCTCTCTTTCTCTTCACCTTGTCGGCGGGGATGACGGGAGCTTCCTCCTCTCTTTTTTCTTCTTCTCTTTACTCCTCACAGCCAAGAGGACCCCCTTCTCCTTTAGGATGGCCAACCGGGAGAAACCCCCGCCATCGCTCTGTCGAACCTGCAGGGTATATATATAGTGGGTTGCCTTTTCTTTGCTCGAACGGAAGAAAACTCCCGCCACTGCATTTGTCTGCCAGATGAACAGGGTTGGCTTCTATGCTGGCATCCGGTGATTGGCGCCGTA